>RJWM01016968.1:0-44228 GCA_004363535.1 Dasyprocta punctata | reverse complement strand
GATATACTCAGAGATATGCGGTAATCAAGCAACTAAATGCCCCTTTTGCTAATGACATGTTTTTTCAATACATTCAAATGAAAGGTTCATCGGAAATTATTCACTTTCTTCTGAGTTGCCAAGGAAAATGAAAGGCAAATTATGGTTGTATAAGCACGTGTTTGCATGAATCCCATTCTGCTGAATTAATTTGCCATCCACAGAGCTATTGAGAGCTAGTTCCTTCCTCTCGCCCTTTCATTTACCAGGTGGAAATTATTAAAGACTTAATTTCCTTGAAGGGTTATTTTGGTTGGAGATGGCACCTTTGCAATACAGAGGTCATAAGGTCCAGCAGAGAGATTAAGAGAACAGTAGTTTTCAGGGTTGGGAGAGAGAGGGAGAGAGAGAGAGAGAAAGAGAGAGAGAGAGAGAGAGAGAGTGGAGTGTCAGAATTTGAAAGGAATACAGGATATCAATCTGATTTTTTCAGATGAGGAAACTGAGGCCCAGAGAGGTTAAGGAGGTTGACCAAAGTCGGTTTGATAGTTTGTAACAGAGCTGACATTGGGCGCTAAGCACTGCAGTGCCTGGCCTCCCTCCTCCTCCTTTCTATCCTGCTGCCAGCAAGTTCAAGAAACAGTGGCCTGGGAAGTACCTAGGAAAGAGAAACAATGCATACTTTGCTTTTCTACAGTTCTTTCAAGTACACAGCTTCATTCATCCATAGAAGCTACCCTATACATACCTAGACCAACACACAGTGTCTAATAATAGACTAATAATTTGTTGTTTTCTTAATACACTCAGACTGATTAGTTTTAGCCAAAATGATAAACAGAGGCAAGGTCAAGGTGAGGTCGGATAGAAAGCACTTCTCTCTCATGTTCCATCAGCAGAGGGGGATCAACTTTCACTACATTTCTTCTTGGTGGGAAGTCCAGAAAACTTGGTCAGGCAGTTCTGCTTAGGAAATCTGCCCACACTAATCCATTTTTATCAAACTTCATCTGATGAAATCAAAATATGTTTGATCTTAGCATAAAGTACACTTGTCGATCTTACTGCAAAAATGGCAATGCCCAAAAGTGAATAGTGTGAAGATCAAAACCTTTAGAAGTAGAGTGAAGTTAGTTTAAATACAAAATTCATTCCTTCCTAGCTAGGCTGCCTTGCTCAATCCATTCATTAAAGAAAGGCAGGCACAGTGGGGAATCTGCTTTTCCCCACTTCACACTTGAGAGGCAGGAACAAGCTCCAACACACCTATCACCCAAGGGAGGTAAGCACTTCCATGAAGAGGGTTTTCCCTAGATATAAAGGTCAAAAATGGCTTCCCCCATGAAGTACAGCTGGAGCTGTACCAAAAGAATGATGGGCAATAACTGGCTGGAATGAGAAGGGGCCAAGGACAGGGTTCATGCTCAGTCTAAGAGACTGAGTCTGTGCAGAATGGAGCAGAGTTGGGACACACATTGAGATCAGAGAAGTGGAGAGGGATTGGGACTGCGATACTTAGATTTGTTCTCATTCTATGGGAGTTTGTGAGGTGCACAGCTTGATTGGGCCAGAGTGACAATGGGAGCCTGGGAGACAAGTGGATGCAGGTATACAGGTAGGGGGCCAGGAAGATAATGTAGCAGAGAAGAGTAAATAGCATCTAGAGGATGCTTACATGCTCATACCAACAGCCTGAATGATACATTGAATATGGGCAGTGTGAGAAATTGTTACAGCAAAGCTAACTGGTAAGATTTGGGTTTATGTCATGATAGTGTTATCATTCTATGAAAAACATAATTCAAAAAGGGTCAGGCTAGTGACCTAAATCTCTGAGCCCCAGTTTCTTCATCTGTAAAAGGGAGATAATAGCAAGCGTGGCAGCACGTGCATATTATCTTAGCACTCAGGGAAGTTGAAGAAGGAGGATCACATGTTCAAGCCCAGCCTGGGAAACAGTGAAAAGCTGTCTTAAAATAAAAAATAAAACAATAAAAAAGGGTTGGTAATGGAGCTCAGTGCAAATGCCCTGGTCCAATCCCCAATTGTGGGGGAAAAAATGAGGATAGTAATATCTATATCACAATGTTAATACCAGCATTAGAAAAGTTCCTTAAAAAGGTGGTACTCCCCAGGTAAACGGTAGCTGTTCTCACAGGCCATTCTTTCTTGACCCAATTGCAAATTTAGAATCCCAGTCATTTGTTTCTTTTTACTCTCTTTTCTTAACTTCTCTACCAAATTGCCAGTTTACTGACCTAATCATCCTAAATAGTCTCTAATATGCCATATTAGTAAAATAGGCAAGGGGACAATTGTTCTCAATAAGTTATTGTTGTAAATGTCATTGCTAAAGTTTAGTTCGCAATGGTTCATTTTTCTGTTCAAGGGGAAACATAGATTGCAAATGTAGTTCCCATTATTAGTCAAATGTGTTTATTAACCATGAGTTTGGTACTAGGTCATTTGGAGCCAAAAAACACCACTTCCAAGTGAAAGGGAGAAAAAAAATAACATGTGTATGGTACTTTGGAGTTTATAAAACACTGTCACACATGCTATTTCAATGGAACCTCATGCTATAATGGGGAAGGAAGAAGGGCTGGCGTTTTCATTATTATTTCTTTGAATGAGATTACCTTAGAAAAAGTAACTTGCCTGAGTTCACAAAACAAAGAAGTAGAGTGCTCTTTCATGATTAAAATACAAGTCTTGTGGCTTCCTGTTGATAATATGTCTATCAAAACCCCCACCTGCTGCCACACAAGATACCACAACCTTGTAATCCCAGTTACTTGGGAAGCTGAGGCAGGAGGATCAAGATTTCATGGTTAGTCTGGGTAATTTAGGAAAACTTTGACTCAAAATAAAACTTTAGAAAGAGTTGGGGATGTAGCTCAATGTCCCCTGGTTCAATCCTCAGTATCAGTAAAAAAATAAGCAAACAAACTCCACTTGACAATGTCAAACTATGTGCTGTAAAGCATAAAATTCGTGTAACTACTAAATGGAGGAGAAACTCATCTGAATTTTTCCAATAATAGCTTATCAAATAATTATTATTGACAAGATGTTAAGCAATTACTACACACAAGGCTATATGCTAAACATTTCATATACACTATCTCACTGAATCCTTATTTTCAATATATGTGTTCTTATAAATCAAAATTACAAAAGTACAGACGAGAAAAAATGGAGGCTTAGAAAGCTTAAGTGGCTTCCCCAACTCCTAGATCCTGGCTTCTTTACAAAGCCACACACTACATTTGCGTGCTTCTGTAGGGCATGCTGAATTCATAGCACAAATACCAATAAGGCCAAAACAATGAGTAGCTTTGAGTCATTCTACTGGGTTTTGGGGAAATTCATACAAAGTCTCCTGTTATCCTAAAAGAAAGGATTTAACCCAGTTCCATCCATGTCATAAGCCTTTATCTAAGCCAGATGCCACTCTATCTTCTCTGTATGGTACTCTTTGCACATAGAACACTCCATTTCAAACTCTGGTGCTTACCCTTCCTTTATTGACTCAATAACCTAGGGTAGGTGACTTACAGCACAGACAATTCAAGCTCAGCCATTCAATTTAACAGTCTGTGAAATGGGGTGCTCATAGTTCCAGTCTCATAAAGTCAATGGAATCATATGCATAAAGCACTTCACATAGTGCCTGGCTGGTACTCCGCACGTATTAGTTATGGTATTTTTTTTTTTTTACTTTCATGATCTTTAGGGTAGCAGCTCTGATGTAAGCTTCATTCTACCAAGGGGAAACTTGTTCCAAGACATAAAATATTTGCATGATCTTATGCAGCTTGTAAATGATAGAACAAAAATAAGAAATGAAGCCTTCTAATGGTGACAGAACCAGTTTTTATTGAAATTTCCCATATTTCTCTGAGAAGGATGTGTCTGGCACCTTGAGGACTCTGTAGGTAGAATCAGAGCAGGGTCAAATTGCTCAAAATAAAGTGGTGAGAGATCTAGGGACCTAAGGATAATTCAAAAGTGGCATAAAATGGCAGAAAAAATAGAGAATGTAGGGGAGGGAAGACCAGGTGCCAGGGGAAAAGAGACAATGTCCAAAGCAATTTGAGGAACTTTCCTGGGAGACACTGAAAGTTTCTCTCCTTCTACCTTTAGAACTGGTATGAAAATCTAGACTGCATATAAATAAGCATGTGTCTACAAGCTTAATGAAGAGTTGGTCCCCACATAAACACTGTTGGGGGGCAATACAGAGGTGCACACAAAAGCAGCCCCCATCTGGATATTCTCACGGAAAAGCAATGGCCCCATTCTGTAACATAGGTGAGTAAGAGCAAAGGGGTTATGGAGTTAGGTTGCATTTATTAGATGTAGTTGAAGGGACAAGAGGAAGTAGGGAAGACATTATCCAATACATTAAAAGCACATTTGCCTTCCAAGGCGATCACTCTTTGTCTAGCTGGCTCCCAGTAGGGACACTCACCTTTCATTCACAAAGCCAGCTGGTCACCCTTGCCCAAAACCTCTAGAGGAGATCATCCATATAAACTCTTCCTGATAACCTTGAAGGGATGTGCAAGATTAAAGAGGCAGGCAGTGAGACTGGAGTGTTTTCCTGATTGTTATCCATTTGTTGTTGTTTTTTGTCACAATCCTGATTTCAGACAAATCAGGGCTTTCCTTGCAGCATACTGGACAACCATGAAATACCCTCAGTTCGATCTTATGTCACAAGACAGAATCTGTATTAGTTGCATATATGCTGAAGTTCCAATACTTGGATTGTTGCAGTTAAAAAACGTACTTGCTAAGATTGTTTTTGCTTTTATGTCTTGTGGCCCGGGCAAAGCAATAACTGCTTACACCTGCTAGTGGTAAGTGGCAAGGGAGATGGGAAGGCAAAGCAAGGGCAAAGGAGGGCAGGGAATGGAAACAGAGGAAGGATGCCCTTTCCTTAGGAGACAGAACAAAAGCTTCCATGCTAGGGTTCCTTTCAAAGTCTCTTGGGAACTCCATTCACCTGCCTTCCTATGTGGGGACACAGCCCCGTTAAAACTGTACCAAATAAAAGGCTTGCTGGACAGGAGAAAGAAAAGAAAGTCAAATGATCCAGTGTTCACCCCAACTTCAGCCACTGGCTAGTTATGCAAATCTAGACAGAATCTTGCCTTTTAGCTTCCCTTCTTCTCCTGTATGAGATAAGATTATGAGTGTCCTTAGCATGACAATGCAAACACTCTGTACATTTCCTGACATGCATGCACCAAAGTCCCAGAAGATTTGACTTCAGATGGCTTGGTTCAACTTGCCACATTCCCATATCTTCTCTTCAGCTCCGCTCTTCCATCACCATGCAACAAGCAGACACATTTGTCTTCCTTCTGAGCCAACTTAGTTCAGCCATAACCAGCTTGGAAACAAGCTTGTCCAGCCCTGGGAACCCAGGGAGAGGCTGTAAAGCAAAGTCTGAGTCAGGAACTGAAGGAGGCCCTCACCTGCCCACAGAATCTCCACAGCCTGATGGATTAGTCCACTGATGAATTTACAGCTGAATGTGATTTGGAGGAGGTGGGTCCCTCGGAGGCATGGCCTGTAAGGGCTTATCTCCCGCTCCTCCCTGGATCTTTCTCTCTGCTACCTGCTACCATGGTATAGAATATTTCTCCTTTTCTGTGCCTCTCTGCCATACCACCTAGTCTTGGAGCCAGCTAACCATGGACTGAAACCCCTACAAACTGTGAGCCAAAATAAACCTCTCCTCCTTTAAATTGTGGGTGTCAGATATTGTATCTCAGACATGAAAAAGTAACCAAGACACTGGGCTCAAACTTGAGATCTTCCTGCCTCAGCATCCCAGAGTACTGAGATTTTATAGGCATGTGTGACCATACCTGGCACATTCTATTCTTTCTTAGTGTGTCTCAATTCCATATGTGCCCTGGAGAAGAATGCTGAGACAGGAAGTTACTCTGTGACACTTCCATTTGCAACAACAGCTGTGCAGTTTACCAGAGCCATGGTGACTATGCAATTTGCCAAGTCCATGTGATAGATAAGGTGATGGAGTATCCAGGAGCTAGCACAGGGCTCAGCAATCTATGGCCCATGGGTGAAGCATACCCCACAATCTGTTTTAGAATGGCTCATGAACTAAAGAAGAGCTTTCCAATTTTTAAATGATTGGAAAGATTCAAATGACTGAAAACATGTCATGATATATGAAAATTATATGAAATTCAATGCTGTGCCTATGAATAAAGTTTTATTGGAATGTGGTCCCACTCATTCATTTATATATGCTCTGTAGTTCTTTACTGCTACATTCACAGAATTGAGTAGTAGCAATAGATGCATATGACCTGCATAACCTAAGGTATTCCCTGTCTATCCTTTAACAGAAAACACTTCCCAGCTCCTGAGCTACCTCCTGCAATTACTGTGAAAAATCTCCTACCCACCCCCTGCCCCTGCACATGGCAACACTAGCCTCCTTTCATTCCCATCTGCCCTATCTCCTTAGTCTCCTATGTATGTGCATCCTCATTGCTCCCTATATAAATACATTCTTCAATATCCTCTTCATGTTGTCTCGCTGTTCAAAAGCTTTCCATATAATTTTATAATCAGAAAAAATGTATTTTACTTATTTTCATTTTATTCATTTATTCTGAAGTACTAGGGAATTGAACCCAGGACCTTCACACTGACCTGTATCAGACAAGCTGTTGCTTAGTCATTAAGCTATTTCAAAAGTTATACACAGGGAGATACAAAGGAATGGGACAAAAGCAAGTCAAAAATTCAGCAGGGCAAACATTAAGTCCTGTAGTTTCATGTATAGCATCAGAGGCAATCTGGGAACCCTAAAGGGCTTGTGTGGCTCCACCCCTCTAGCAGTTTTGGTGGTTGTAGCTCTCTTGGTTTGACCCCCTTCTAGTTTTTCTTAGATGATCCACATTTTTTACTTTTTCAAACTTTTGGGGTCTCCACTGTATCTTTGGCTTTATGCCCACAACTTCATGTACTGCCTTCTCAGGGGCACATTACCTAGCCTCCCAGGCCTTCTGATATTTGCATGGAAGGCTTCCTGAACCCACAACTTTTTATTTTGTGTGTGCCTTAAACCAGCACAATGTGGATGATGCCAGGGTCTGCCGCCAGCTGGAACAGTGGCCAGGAATTTTTCTCTCTTGGTTGTAGGGGTTAGGTACTTGGATCACTTGATACTCTGAATTCAATTCTGAGAAACACATTTTTTGTGCTGTTGCCATTCTGGAACATGGTGCTCTGGGGTTGTCTCTTAAAGCAGTCTTTGACTTCTATAATTTGAGGCTGTAAAGAGTGGAGTCCTGCTGTGTTCTGTGATGCCCTCAGACCATTTTTTTTATTTTTCTGATTTTTCTGTTGTTTTTTTTGGTTTTTGGTCTTCTTGTTTGTTTTTTCCAGCAATTGAGATCTCCTTTTTTCTATCTTTACAATCTGAAGCTTTACTGGAGCTTTGTTTCTGCCCAAACACACAAAGTTTTGACCATACACTGGGGGTGCACTCTGGCTAGCCCCGTGCTCCAGAGGCTCTGAACTCCTCACAGCTAGATGCAAGATCGTGGCAGTGGCACACTGTGGGGCACACTCTACCTAGCCACCTGGGTCACAGAGGTTCTGAATTCCACCCAGCCAGGTGTAAGTCCCCAGCACCACACTCCAGGAGTACACTCTTACAAGTTCCTCAGAGGATCCGAGCTCTGCTCAGCCCAGCGTCCCAGCACAATCCATCAGGGGAATGCCCGGCCAGCCTCACAGGTCACAAATGTACTGAGCCTAGCCCAGCCCAGAGCCCCAGAGCCACTCATCAGGGAGTGACCAGCATAGCCAATGGATCTTGGGGAATTTGAGCTCCACCCAAAAGAGCACAAGACCCCAACTCCATAGTTCAGGGGGACAGCCCAGCTAGCCACAGGGCAGGTCCCGGAGGTTCCAAACTCTGCCCAGCCAGGAGCAAGACCCCAGCACCATACACTGGGAATGTGCTCTGGTTAACAATGCACTCCAGAGGCTCTGAACTTCTTGCAGCCACATGCAAGGTCCCAGCAGTGCCACACTCTGGGAGTCCACTCTGCCTAGCCACCTGGGTCCCAGAGGTTCTAAACTCTACCCAGCCAAGTATAAGATCCCAATGACACACTCCAGGAGTGAATCCCTGCTAGCTGCCTGGGTCCCAGAGGTTCTGAACTCCACTCAGCCAGGCATAAGGCCCCAATGACACACTCCAGGAGTGCATCCCTGCTAGCTACCTGGGTCCCAGAGGCTCTGAACTCAACCCAGCCAGGCATAAGGCCCCAGTGACACACTCCAGGAGTGAATCCCTGCTAGCTGCCTGGGTCACAGAAGTTCTGATCTCCATCTAACCAGGTGCTAGGCCCTAGTGATACACTGAGCGTACATCCCTGCTAGCTACCTGGGTCCTGGAGGCTCTGAACTCCACCTAACCAGGTGCAAGCCCCCAGCACCACACCCCGGGGATGTGTCTCAGCTAACCACCTTGGTTGCAGAGATTCTGAATTCTACTCAGCTGGTTTCTAGGTCCTGGCAACACACTCTGTGGGTGTGCCCCTGCTAGCTGCAGGGAGGATACACGCTCTTCCCATCCCAGTGTCCCAGAGCAACCCAACACAGTACATCAGGGGAACATGTGGCCAGCCTCGCAGGCAACAGAGCACAAGGCTCTGGTGCCATAATTCAGGGGTGCATCCCAGCATCCCATGAGGATATTGAAGTATTGAAGCTCCACCCAGCAGAGCATTCCAGTACAATCCATCAGGACGCTGCCTGGCCAGTCACACAGGTCCCAGAAGAAAATGACAAAATGAAAGAGCAAGATGCAGTCTCAGCCCTCCAACCCACTGAGAACAAACCTAACACACACTGAAATGAAAGACGCTGGACACTGCATAACTGAACTTTCTAAAATAATAACTAAAGTAAAGGAAAAACCCCAGGAAGCTAGAGAGAAACTCAAATCAGAAATAATCTCTAAGGTTAAAAATGAAATGACAAACATTATGAAAGAAATGCTGTGTATATCTAAAGAAGATCTAGGTAAAAAATAGAAGAACATAAGAAAATGATGGAAACTTTGAATGAACAATATAAGATAGAATTAGAATGCATAAAACAGATTCAAAGGGATATTCAGAAAATTTAAAATTCCATTGAAAGTTGGGAAAACATCTTGAATGAGGCTGAAGATAGACTCTCAGACCTTGAAGACATCACGGGAGCTTATGATCATGAAAGAAAAGATCTCTTAAAAATAACAAGGAACCAGAAAACAATGATTCAACAGCTGCAAGATGATACAAAGAGAAACAATATAATATGGATAGGTATCATTGAAAAAGCAAGGGTCAAAACAAATGACCTGTGAAGACTATTTGCAGAAATAATAGCAGAAAATTTTCCAAATATGGGAAATGAATCTGATATCCACATAAGTGAGGCATACAGAACCCCAATTAACCATAACCAAAATAAAGCTTCACCCAGACATATAATAATTAGGGTATCAGAAATTCAGCACAAGAACAAAATACTAAAAACTGTCAGAGAAAAGAAACTTAAAGGTTTGTGTTGAGAAGTCTGCCACGATTCTGATAGGATGAAGGAAAGCCTATCAGAATCATGGCAGATTTCTCAACACAAACCTTTAAATCAAGAAGAGCTTGGAGTGAAGTATTTCAAATCCTGAAAAGAAACAACTTTCAACCCAGATTGATGCATCCTGCAAAGCTATCTTTAAAAACTGATGGAGAAATAAGATACTTTCATGACAAAGAACAACTTAAGAAATTCATGGCTACCAAACCAGCACTACAAATAGTACTGAAAGACACTAAAAAGAGATAAAGATAACTACAATCCCAAGAGCAACAGCAAAAGGAAACCACTAAACAGGGCAAACAAACAGAAAAAATAGAAAACCAACAACAGAAAGATAACATGACAGTGATAAGTCAGTACATATCAGTTATATCAATCAATGTAAATGGTCTCAACTCACCCATAAAAAGAGACAGACTAGCAGAGTGGGTTAAGAAACAAAATCCAACAATATGCTGTGTACAAGAAACACATTTAACTCAAAAGGAAACTCACAGACTAGAAACTGAAGGATGGAAAACAATACTCCCTGCAACAAGAACCCAAAAAAAGGAAGGGGTAGCTATTTTGTTTGCAGACAATGTGAATTTCAAACCAAGGATGATCAAAAGAGATAAAGAAGGTCACTACATACTTGTTAGGTGAAAACTTGAAGAGGAAGAGATTATGATCATAAATATGTATGCATCAAATATGGGAGCACCCAACTATGTAAGACAAATCTTAATAAACATGATAAACCAAATAAACAATAATAGAGTTATAATGGGACACCTTAACACCTCACTGTCACAAAGAGACAGATCAAGCAACCAAAAAATCAGCAAAGAAATAACAGAACTGAATCAAACTTGTGAGCAAATGGACCTAGTACATGTGTACCAAGTGTTCTACCCAACAACATCAGAATACACATTTTTTTCAGCTGCACATGGGTTATTCTCTAAAATAGATCATATACTATCCCATAAAACATGCTTAAGTAAATTTAAAGAAATTGAAATAATTCCATGCATATTATCTGACCATAGTGCAATAAAATTGGAAATTAATGACAAAAAAACCACAGGAACCCCATAAACACATGGAAGTTAAATAACACTCTCCTAAACAATCAATGGGTCACAGAAGAAATAAAATATCTACAACTAAATGAAAACGCAAATACAAATTACCAGAAGCTGTGGGACACAACGAAAGCAATCCTCAGAGGAAGATTTATAGCACTAAATTCCCACATCAAAAAAATGAAAGCACACATAAACAACCAATGCTGCACCTCAAACTTTTAGAAAAAGAAGAGCAAATCAAGCCCAAAGTCCAAAGAAGGGAGGAAACTAGAAAGATCAGAACAGAAATTAATGCAATTGAAACTAAGAAAACAATACAAAGAATTAATGAATCCAAGAGTTGGTTCTTTGAAAGAATAAATGAAATTGATAAGCCCCTAGCCAATCTTATCAAAAAGAGGAAAGAAAAAACTCAGATCCATGCAATAAGAAATGAAAAGGGTGAAATCACTACAGACCCTGTGGAAATACAGAAGATCATCAATACCTGCTTTGAAAACTCCCATAGGTTCCATAACACAGAAGAAAAAGGACAGAGTGCTAGAAATGTATGAATTGCCAAAGCTAAGTCAAGAAGATGTAAAACTTCTGAAAAACCCAATTTCAGTTAATGAAATTGAAAATGTAATTAGAACCTTACCAACAAAGAAAAGCCCAGGTCCTGATGGATTCACTGCTGAATTCTACAAAAAATTTAGGGAAGACTTAATGCCAAAACCCCTCAAACTCTTCAATAAAATTGAAAGGTAAGCAAGTCTTCCTAAATCATTCCTGGAATCAAGTATTACCCTCATACCAAAACCAGAGAAAGACTCAACCAACTAAAGTCAAAATGGATCAAAGATCTAAATATTTTAACAGAAACACTAAATCTGCTGGAAGACAAAGTAGGTAGAAATCTTGAAGCTATAGGGGTAGACAGAGAATTCATGAACAAATATCAAACTGCATGGGAAATGTGTCCCAGAATCAATAACTGGGATCTCATCTTATTAAAAAGTTTTTGCATGTCAAAGGAAATCTCCAACAGAGTGAAAGGAAAACCCATGAATTGGGAAAATACCTTAGCCAACTGTCCCTCAGACAAAGGACTTCTATCTAAAACATATAAAGAAATTTAAAAAATCAGGCCCCCAAAATTCAAAGACCCAATCCAAAAATGGGCATCTGAGATGAATACACACTTCTCAGAGAAAGAAATACAAATGGCAAATAAATACATGAAAAAATGTTCAACATCAATGGTCATTGGAGAAATACAAATTAAAACAACACTGAGATTCCATCTCACTCTAGAAAGAATGGCCAAGATCAAGAAATCAACCAATAACAAATGCTGGAGGGGCTTTGGGGAAAAAGGAACTCTTCTCCACTGTTGGTGGGAACGTAGGCCGGTGCAACCACTGTGGAAATCAGTGTGGAGATTCCTCAAGAAGCTAGGATTAGAGATACCATTCAACCCAACTATCCCACTTCTGGGCATTTTCCCAGAAGAATTGAAAACATCATGCCACAGTGATATATGTGCATCCATGTTTATAGCAACCCAATTTGTAATAGCCAAATCTTGGAAACAGCCCAAGTGACCATCAGTCAAGGAATGGATAAAAAGGATGTGGTGTTTTTAAGCAATGGAGTACTACTCAGCTATAAAGAAAGATCCCATCGAGACTTTTATAAGTTAGTGGACATGACTTGAGACCATACTTGTAAGTGAAATAAATCAAGCTCACATGTGTAAATACTGTATTGTCTCCCTAGTGTAAGAACTGAAAAAGAATATATGATCAAAAACATACAATAAATACTGCGTAATGGTAAGAAACTGCTCAAAGAGGAAAAGTAATTGGGATAGGGAAAAGGAAGAAAGAAGGAAGGGAAAAGGAAAAAGACATAAATTTGTATGTGCATGTGTGTGTGTGTGTGTGTGTATATATGTATATGATAGCTCAAATGACTACACTACTAAATATGCTAGTTATTGGAAAAGAGCAGTTAATACTCATATGATTAGATCAATTTTACATGTCTATATCTGTTAATCTAAGCAACTCTTTTGAAGGTAACAATATGCAACATTACAACCATTGTCAAATTCCTATCATCTTGTATTGGAAACCTTTACTGTTATTGTATTGGATTTGTGGTTGTTTATCTCTTTTGCTTTTTGTTTTTCTTTTCTGTGTCTTTTTCCTCTTAAATAAAAAAAAATTGCAAAAAAAAAAGCACACGAAGTTTTAAATTATTCCACTGGGCTCTTTGGTTTTAATCCTCAAAATAAATCTGACTAAAAGCCCTCAAAAGCAGCCATGCCATTACTTTAACACTGGACTGCTTTGAATTTTTTTTCACATTAATTAATTCACCACTCTTAATCTCAGTCTCAGGCAAAGTCTCTGGACATGAGCATAATGCAGACAAATTTCTGTCAGGCTACAATACACATTGTCTGGAGTCAAACAGTCAATGCAGTCCTTCTTCCCAGCAAAAACCTCCCGAGCTTGGTCTTTACCAGCAGGATTTTTATCAACCTTCTGGTTTTCTGATCTCTGACCAGAATCTCCTGTACAGAACAGCATAAGGCATTCCAGCTCTACTTTTTCAGCCAGCATCTCTGAACTTTTCCAAACTCTTCCCACTAGCCATTCCAAAAGGTTTCTGAGTCACATGGTCTGGTATAATGAAGCTATGATCCCACTCTTGGTACCAAATTCTGTCTTAGTTACTTTTCTCTTGTTGCTGAGACAAAAAGGAGAAACAGTTTATTTAGCTCACAATCTGTAGAGGTTTCAGTCAAAAATTGGCTGGCTCCAAGGCAGGGTGGCATTGCAGAGGGGCCACTGTTCATGGCAGCAGAAGACTCCAAAAGCAACAAGAGAGGAGGAGGGGAGACAAGCTTCTTTCCATTCCTTATACTGTATGCAGGCTACCCACACTAGGGCAGGAATAGCCCTCATACCCTTAATCTCAGCATTAGGCCATGAATCAACCACAAACTCTATAGATTGAGCTACCTCTAAAAAGCCTGCCATCTATGACCACATGAGGCTTTGGGGTAACATCCAAAACCAAACCATAACAGCTATCCAAGCTGAGCTCAAACTCTTGAACCTAGTGCCTCAGTCTCCCAGAATACTAGAACTACAACTGTTCACCCATACCTGGCTTATTTTTTTTATTTTTAACTAACATATAGGAACTGTATGTATTCATGGAGGACAGTGTGATATTTCAATGCATATATAAAATGTGTAATGATCAAATCAGGGCAATTAGCATTTCCTCCTCCTTTTTACTTCTTCGTGTTTGGAGATTTTAGGCTCCTTTCTTTTTGTTCTTCATAAGTTTAAAATATATCTTTAATGCACCAATGAGTATCTACTAGTATCATTTATAGAACAGAGACCAAAAGGATTGTGATATGTGTAGCAGGTCATCCAAACCCAGCCCCTACCCCACTCCAGCGCTAGAGCAAGCATCCTGCTGCCTGCCACTTGCTTATAGCAATGCTTCCAATCTTCTCTGTGTACAGCATCCTACTGAGTCCCACCCCCAGCCCTTACCTCTCCTCACAACCTCAGGCTGAAGTCTGTACCTTGGCCATCAATTGTTCTCCTTTTCACAAACTTCTGCAGTGAGACAGATCATACTATCTTGAAATTATTTTTACCTGTGTCCTATCCTGACCCACCACCTCCACCAATGAGTGAGCTGTAAAAAAGTTAGGAACTACCCTTTCTTCATCTTTATGACTCCAGTACTCAGCATAAGGAAATAACATAATATATGTTGCATGAGTTTGATGAGAGTAATATTCTTGATCCATTTCATTGTCTTTTATCTCAGTAGTTTATGTTACAGACAACTGAGTTAGTTAGAAATATTATAGGCAGTCAGACAGGGCTAGGCCCTCAAAGGAACTGGCACAGAGGACCAGATGTCTTGTGACCTTGGAAGAGACACACACCTCTTGCTGTGGGCCAGATCTCAAGACAGAAGGCAAAACAAATGCAACCACACCCTAATTATAGACATTAGGGATTAGGTATAGCTTATTTCGAGAAGCCAGAAATTACTATCCCAATCCCCAACAGAAAGTCACTGATCCATAAGGATGCTCACTTACTATGTGACTCGCTTTTCCATTTGTCCCTGATTTGGTCAATTTTACCTAAACAATTAATCTTACTGGTTGACCACAGTTCTGTCCCACCTCAAACATGTCTGCCTTGTGAGTTCCCAGTTTTCCCCATCATGGTTTTACTCTACAAAAGTCACTAGAAAAGACAGAGTCTTTGGCAACCCACTTGTGACCCCTTCTGTCTCTCTCTCTCTCTCTCTCTCTCTCTCTGACAGAAGCTTTCTTCCTCTCAATAAATATTTCTATTCTTAACCTCCATTGTTCCTAAAATTCATTCTTCAATATTAGAGAACACAAACTTATACTGGACATATAGTAGGTCGGGAGTTTCATTCCCTTATATCATTTGGAAATCTTCCACCGAGATCATCAGACAGAGGTAACCATTTGCTTTTGTTTTGTAGACTCCGGAATGGGACTCATTTAGGTAACAAACTTTTATGTTTCAAATTTTACTTTGTTGTTGTCAGTTGCTTATAATTACTTGTGATTTGTTTTTACTCGTTGTTTTTAATTGCCTTGCCTCTTAAAATAATTGTAAATCTAAGTTAAAACGTCAAAATTATAAGATTATGATACTTCTTTAATAGGACATTTGTATTATTTTGTTCTTATACATGTTGTATTTAAATTGGTTGCTAAATTTACTGGTACTCCTTGCTTGACTGTATTTAGACAATGCTAGAGAAAATATTGGAACACCCCTAGCAGACTTTTATATAAACTTCTATAAAATAGTTCTTAAATGAAATGTAGCTCAGACTTAGAAAATACACATGCCTGCAATAAAACCGGGACTCCTTCCACCATTTAAATGGCACTAGGCTGGTGGCCAGTCTCGAAGACTTGGAGGTGAGGTTTCACTGAGATACACTGTCTCTGATCCTCCTCTACACTCTAGAGGAAATGTCAAGCCTGTTCTGCTTCAGTTTCCTTTCTTTGGCCTTACTTCTACCCATTTCCCCACTTGGTACTTTCCTTATAGAGGCAGGTAAGATCAGAAAGAACTCTTAGACTGTTCCAACCTTTCCTCCTAAGCTAAGCCCATAGAAAATAAGTGTTTGCTAATGCTGAAGACAGGGAAGTCATCTTGGATAAAGGACACATACCCTGTCTCTGGGTCAGATGGGACATCAGAATTGTGCCCATCCAGGAGAACATACATAAAAGCCATGTCCCAGCTTAATGTTCTGGGCCATGATCTCCTCTGGAGATTGAACCTGATACAGTGGGGAGAATTACTTCCACGTGGCACTGGAAGGAGCTATTCCCAAAAGCAGCACACTTATGGGGTATAAACATTTAGACTAAGGAGGTTCTCCAAACTTTCAAGTTGTGAACTTTAAAACTTTTATTGTAAATTTATAGAACACTAGGTAATAATCTTGCTCAGGCTTTTAACTATACCTTATAGAACCTTGACAAATGGTGGTTACTCTGCCAGCTAATTAATCACTGTTACAGCAGTTGCCACTTCAAAGCAGAGGACAGGTCTCCCCAGCATCTGTTTGGTGAATCCCTATTGAAGCCAGTGGCCAATGGAATCAATGGAATGTTGACCAGGCAGACAGCTGGATTCCTTTCTGGAGACTGACCTTTGGTTATCTGGGCCAATAGAAACTGAGAACAACTGAGGGTTTCTGGCCAGGGCAACTCTCTGGTGAACTCCCCAGGGTTCCTCAGTGGACTTTGGGTCATGACCCCTGAAAATCTCCATTTATCTATCATCCTTATTTCTCTGCTCGTAGACTAGGTACTCTCACTAAGACTTTTTAAGGGATTTTTAGATTACTTAGACTACCCCTCTCTTCAGAAATTAAACTGAGGCAGCTTGCAACAATTGTTTACATTCCACAGCAGCTAGTAGGGGAAGGATTTACATTTGTGTCTTACATATGTTAATTAAGAGTAAATAGCCTTTTCTGTGTGCCTTTACTAACATAAAATGGGATTGTTAGATGTTAATAAGTTTAACCTGTGAACTTCAAAGGTACAGAAATGTAAAGTATAGCCTTGTACAGTTACTAGGAAAGGTTACCTAGATAAGTAAATGGGAGACAAATATCTGGAGACTTCTTTGCCCTAGTGCATGGGGCAAAGCTCCCGCAGTCAATTGTTCTCCCTATCTCTAGAGGTGAGTTACTTTACAACCAAAAAACCCTCTAATTACCAACTCACCTTTTTGCATATGCCCTCTTTTGATGAACAAAAGCAGTAGTTTATAACAAAGTTATGCTTCCTTGTTTAAACATTCCCATTACAATAACTTATAAAATGTCATAGAAGCAAAGTTCACAAGCTACTGGGGAAGATAAATTACACACCAGTTTGAGGGTGGATAAGCTGGTTGAATTTATCTTTCACTCTCCAGGGACATCCACCTGCCCTGGAGCTGGGTCAACCCAAGGGATGCCTGGGGGTTCTTTATCAAACAGGAATACAAGGGATGCCTTTATCTCCTTTTTGCATAGTTGGTAGCTCAATATTGATGTCTGTAGCACTAGAGACAGCTCAGCAGAGTTTCCTGAGTTTGATTCCCGGTACAAAAAAGGTTTGATAACCTTACAAACATGCTTTTTACATTACAGATGTGGGCAACTCATTGCCAAAGTCCCTTACTCCTTTGGAATGCATTCTTAAGCACTATGTTGAAAAGTAGTCATTTGATATTTCTCTGCACTTGTGCATAGCCTACCTACCCCTAGAGCCAAAATGGAATGTAGAGTAAAGTATTAACTATGATATTCTTTTACAAATAGAAGCATACTGTAAAAAGGTGGGAAAATGGTCAGAATTATCTTATGTTCAGACTTTCTTTGCATTGAGGAATACTCCTTATTTATATTCTAAATGTAAATGTGAGCTACAGCAAATTTTAGCATCTTAGGTCCTTAAGGCATTTACTACCCTGGAGCCTGAGATCCCTCCTCCCAAACCTTTGGAACCTGGCAACAAAACAGCCTTAGTCAAATCTACACCCACCATTACTGAACCTAAGTTTCCCCCTACTTTCAGTCTTAAGGATAAGCCTTCTAGACCTCTACAGTGACATACTCATCCTTAGCTGAGTTTATGTAAGCTCTACAGTGACATACTCATCCTTAACTGAGTTTATGTAAGCTTCTCAAAGGCTATATCCTTTACAGAAAGTACATAGATAATTTGGGTCTTCCAGAATTCATGTGCCTTTTTCTCTCAGGGACTTAAAACAGATTAAACTAGACCTCAGAAAATTTTCAGATGATCCTGATAAGTACATTGAGGTCCTTAGAGGACTTACACAGATCTATGAGCTAGATTGGAAAGAGGTAATGTTACTCTTAAATCAGACATTGACTTCTAGTTAGAGACAAGCAGCATTACAAGCTGCTATAGCATTTGGAGATAAATAACATATTGTTAATTTTAAAAGACCTGAAGATAGACAGCCAGGGGAACTACCAGGTCCTACTGGATCACAAGCAGTCCCTATACAAGACCCCTACAGGCCTAACAACCTAGTGGATGATTGGAATGGGAAACATTTCCAGACATGTGTCCTTGAAGGTCTAAGAAGAGTAAGAACAAAGTCATTCAATTATTTTAAATTATCAGCCATTCAACAAGAAAAAAAGGAACACCCCTCAGCCTTCTTAGATCATTTATGAGAGGCATTAATGAAACATACTTCCTTAATCCTGATTTGATAGAGGGACAAATTATTCTTAAAGATAAATTTATTATCCAGTCAGCCTCAGATATTAGAAAAAAACTACAAAAGATAGGCTTTGCTCCAGATAGTTCACTTGATACTTTACTAAAAATTGCCTCTTCAGTATTTTATAACCATGATGAGGAGGAAGCCAAAGCGAGAAAACAAAGAGAATGAGAGAAAATTACTGCTTTAGTTGCAGCATTAAGAACAGACCCTATGTCTGATTCTTGGGGCTCCAAGAAGAGCTCAGTGACCTGCTATCACTGCCACAACCCAAGCCACCTTAGAAGAGACTGCACTCAGAAGCCCCTAGGACCATGCCCTGACTGCAAAGGTGACCCCTGGAGGGTGGACTGCCCTCTGAGGTCAAGGCCCCAGAGTTTGGACCCATCCTATCAGTTGGTCCAACAAGACTGAAGGGTCTGCAGGCACTCTTAGCCCTCTCCCTCTGGCCGGACTGTCATCTCCATGGAGGAGCCCCGGGTAATCATGACTATAGAGGGAAAAGAAACGAGCCTATTGCTGGATACTGATGCAAGCCTCTCAGTCCTTCTTTTCAACGTTGGCCTTCATTCTAGTTGCCATACCACAGTGAAAGGAGTCACTGGAGAGGAGGTAATTCACTATTTTTTACAACCTTTAGGCTATAACTGGGATGGTTTTCTTTTTACACATTCATTTTTTGTTAGGCCTGAAAGTCCAGTTCCCTTCTTAGGGAGAGATATTTTATCATGCTTAAATACTATAATTTATATGCACCCAAGTCAAGTACATTGTCTTCCTCTCATGGAGACAGAAATAAATCCTGAAGTATGGGCAACTAAAGGTAAAATAGGTAGGGCAATAAGAGCTGCTCCAATACAGATACATCTCACAGATTTTACTATTTTTCCTCACCAGAGACAGTATCTTTTAAGACCTGAAGTTAAAAAAAGGATTACTACCTATAATTGATAATCTAAGGACACAAGGTTTACTTAAGCCCTGTAACAGTCCGTCCAATATTCTGATTTTGGGAATTGAAAAACCCAGTGGAGAATAGAGATTAGTACAGGACCTTAGATTGATAAATGAGGCAGTAGTACCAATTCACCCAGTGGTACCTAACCTGTATATACTTCTTTCTCAGATCCCAGATGATGGCAGTTGGTTTTCAGTGTTAGATTTAAAAGATGCTTTTTTTGGATTCCTTTACATGCAGATCCCTAGTTTCTTTTTGCTTTTGAAAACCCACAGGATCAAGCTTCTCAGTTGACCTGGACTGTGCTCCCCCAAGGGTTCAGGGATAGTCCACACCTTTTTGAATGAGTGCTTTCCCATGACTAAGCATGTTTGAGTTTTCAATTTATATGTCAGTCTTGCAATACATAGCTGACATACTGCTATGTTCCCCCTCAGAAGAGCTCTGTAGCCAAGGCATTTGTGCTCTGCTAAATTTTCTAGCCGACTGAGGTTATAAAGTTTCTGAATCTAAGGCACAACTCTGCAGTCTTGAGGTAAAATATTTAGGCCTCATCATATCCAAGGGGACCCAAAGACTAGGAAAGGAAAGAATTAAACCAATTCTCTCCTTCCCACAGCCCAAGACTCTAAAACAACTAAGGGAATTCTTAGAGATTACAGGTTTTTGCCGCCTTTGGATATCCGGATATGGGAAACTGCACGACGCCTCCATCAACTTATAAGAGAGGCCCAAAAGGCAGATGCCCATATTTTAATCTGGGAACCTGATTCCCAAACTGCATTCCAGAAACTTAAGCAAGCGCTTCTAAATGCCCCAGCCCTGAGCCTACCCACAGGACACCATTTCAATTTATATGTCAGTGAGAAGTGAGGCATTTCTTCGGGAATGCTTATGCAGAATCAAGGACCTGCTCAACAGCCTACAGGGTATCTGAGCCATGAATTGGACATTGTAGCAAAGGGATGGCCTGCTTGCCTTAGAGCTGTGGCAGCTGTAGCTCTCTTGGTGCCAGAGGCAATGCAAGCTGACTTTAGGCAAAGACCTCATCGTGTACACACCTCACAATGTGGCAGGACTTCCTTCCTCAGAAGGGAGTCTATGGCTGTCAGACAACTGACTTCTTAAACACCAGGCTCTACTTCTAGAAGGACCAGCTATTCAAATAAAGACATGTTCCTCCTTGAACCCTGCCACCTTTTTACCAGAGGAGGAAGAGAAAATTAAAGGTGACAGACATGACTGTGAACAGAACCAATTTGGGAAGGACCTTACACTGTGATTTTGTCATCTCCTTCTGCTGTCAAGACAACAGGCCTGCACTCTTGGATACATCACACCAGACTCAAGCCTTGGAAACTGGAGACTGTAACTGAAGATGAACAACCATCTACATACACCTGTGAACCCATAGAAGACTTAAGATTCCTCTTCAAGAAAAAAACAAAGTCTTCAGATAAGTAATGTTACCATTCACCCCTTTTACTATTCACTTCCCCAATTAAAGGAGATACTTGTACAATTGTAAAGTTGAATACTATACGTATATTCCAGATCCTTCTGCTAATATCCTAATAACTGTTCAAGATATTAGATAGCAAATCAATGACATGTCAGATTGTAAAATTTCCTGGACTTTATCCTTTTCCTTCTTATGGGAAGCCATTACTAGCTCCTCTTGGTGGAAATCTTTGTTAACTGTACTCATAATAATCCTGTTGATTCCATTATTTGGTCCATACATATTTGTTTCTTTTGGTTTTGTCTCCTTCAGACTTAAAGCTGTACACCTACCAAGATGAATGTGCCTCGTATCTACTGAGGGCTATTAGTTAGAACCTCTAAAGAGTATCCCTGACTGCCGTTCAACAACTATGACCCCTTTCAGACTGAAAAGCCAGATCGCTCATCATCCATTACCCCTCACAGCAGTTCGAGTTACTTCTTCAGAGGGGGGAATGTGACAGACAGCTGAGTTAGTTAGAAATATTATAGACAGTCAGACAGGGCTAGGCCCTCAAAGGAACTGGTACAGAGGACCAGATGTCTTATGACCTTGGAAGAGACACACACCTCTTGCTGTGGGCCAGATCTCAAGACAGAAGGCAAAACAAATGCAACCATACCCTAATTACAGACATTAGGGATTAGGTATAGGTCATTTTGAGAAGCCAGGAACTGCCATCCCAATCCCCAACAGAAAGTCACTGATCTGTAAGAATGCTTACTTACTATGTGACTCACTTCCCCTTTTGTCCTTGATTTGGTCAATTTTACCTAAAAAATTAATCTTACTGGTTGACCACAGTTTTGTTCCACCTCAAACCCATCTGCCTTGTGAGTTCCCAGTTTTCCCCATCATGGTTTTACTCTATAAAGTCCCTAGAAAAGACAGAGTCTCTGGCAACCCACTCAGGACCTCTTCTGTCTCTCTCTCTCTGAGAGAAGCTTTCTTTCTCTCAATAAATATTCCTATTCTTAACCTCCATTGTTCCTAAAATTCATTCTTTGATTTTAGAGAACACAAACTTGTACTGGACATTTAGTAAATTAGGAGTTTCATTCCTCTATATCATTTAGAGCATAATTTCTAAAATAAAGAATAGCCATAGACATAAGAGATGCCTTTTTGAGTTCATCCTAAGTAGCTCTGTACCCTTAGCTAAGCTACTTGACTTTTCTAAGATCCAAATTCCTTGCATATTAGAAGATAAGGATGAAATCTAGCTGATTGACTTTACCTACATCTACTTTATGGGTGGGAGTGATGAACAGTCATAAAAATATCAACCAGCATAAATAGTATACCTTCACAGTTCCAAAAAGTACTAATTTACAAAGCACTTTCATGAACAAGATAATTTATCCTGGCAAAAAGATGAGACCCAAATAGCATCATGTCAGTAAAAGCTCTGTATAAATTGTAAAGGATACATGTGAAGTATATGGCTTTTAGTTTTTGTTATAATAACAACCTGGCAGAGCTCAAAAGATCACAACCTAGCCTACCAAACAGAAGAGCTGTTTGGGGGGTTCATAATGCACTGCAGAGCAGCAGGTAATTTTATTTTCATGATAATGATACTGCCTTCTGACTTCCTCTGCTTCAATTTCTTTATGGGGAAATAAAATAACATCTTGCATGGAATTTAAATCTGAAAAGAACACTTCCACGCCCATTATCTCTTAATCCTCAGGAATGCCCCCATTTCACAAATCTGAAATCCATTCTTCAGAACTAGAAATGACTTCCCTTAGACCTTCCAGCAAAGCACGAGGGAATCAGCCTTCCAACCGTGGTCTCAGAGGGCAAGTTCCCAGTCTTGCCTCCATGCTGAGAGCCCACAGCATCAGAACATTTGAGATGATCTATTCTGGCATCTTTAGAGATTAAAAAACTCAGACTAAGACATGACAAATGGTCACATAAAATCATAAAATCATAAAATTAAGAAGCAAGAAAGGAATCCAGTCAGGACCAAAACTCACATGTCCCCCTTGGTTACTAGATAGTTGGTGTTTCATCTTTTGTGATGTTTGGCCTCAAAGATAGCTACCCAATGATCCCTACCTACTAGAATTCCCTCAAACTGAAGAAGACCAGCCTTTACACCAGTAAGATACTGTGGGAATTCAAAGGTTGACTTCTGAGGCCAGACAACAAGAGACATGCAGATTTTCTCTTGCTCTCTGGAATGCCAAGTTCTGAGAGAAGCTGGCCACCATGTTGTGCACACACCCAAGCAAGCTCTAGATAGGTCCACGTGGTAGGAAGTGGTGACATCCTGCCAACTCCTCAAGTGTGCAAATGAGCCTTGGGAAATGGATTTTTCCAACCCCATGTAAACCTTCAGGTAACTGTAGCCTCTGCCAGTGCCTTGACTGTCACCGCATAGGAGACCCTGAGCCACCCAGCCAACTCACTACTGAATTCCTGACACAGAAATTGTGTGTCAAAACAAATGTTTATGGCTGTTTAAGTCACTTAGTGTGAGGTAATTTATTATGTGGCAATAAATAACTAATATACTTTATATTCTAGTCAGAGAGTGCTCCAAGGTGAAGCCTAATTCTCCTTTGTCCTGAAGCTCAGGCTCATTTTCTTAAAATGTAACCATAAATCCACTTTTTTTTTTTTTTTTTTTTTTTTGCGGCACCGGGGATTGAACTCACAACCTCGCACCTGCCAGGGCAGGCGCTTAAGGCACTGAGCCAAACTCCCAGCCCTGGTTTTTTGAGGCAGGGTCGCACTATGTAGCTCAGGCCAGCCTTGTGCTCGTGTCGTAGCCCAAGCCGGCCTCGAACTCACAACGCTCCGCCTACCTCAGCCTCCCAAGTGCTGGGATTAAAGGCGTGCGCCACCATGCCCGGCTCATAAATCCACTTTTAAGTAGTTCTGTAAACTCACTCTCAAGTGACATGAATTAAAGGAGAGAAGTTACTTCAATAACCTGACTTCCTTCTCCTAGCTTCCCCAGAAGTTTTCTGTCTTGTCCCCAAGCAATTCCCTCACAGTATACTCCTGTCTAATGCCTGAGATAAGGTTGGCTAGGTGGTATTGTTATAGGCAACTGAGTCAGTTAGAAATATTATAGGCAGTCAGACAGGGCTGGGCCCTCAACAGAGCAGGCACAGAGGACCAGATATCTTGTGACCTTGGAAGAGATACACACCTCTTGCTGTGGGCCAGATCTCAAGACAGAAGACAAGACAAACCCTAAGTATAAGCATTAGGGATTAGGGATAGATCATCTTGAGAAGCTAAGAATTACCATCCCAATCCCCTAATCTGTAAGAATCTTACCTAACAATCAATCTTATTGGTTGACCACAGTTTTGTCCCACCTCAAGCCCATCTGCCTTGCGAGTTCCCAGTTTTCCCCATCAAGGTTTTGCTCTATAAAAGTCACTGGAAAAGACAGAGTCAGGGGCAACCCACTCGGGCCCCCCTTCTGTCCCTTAGACAGAAGCTTTCTCTCAATAAATATCTTCTCCTCTTACCCTCCCTTGTTCCTAAAATTCATTCTTCGATTTTTAGAGAACATGAACTCGCGCCAGGTGTATAGTAGGTTGGGAGTCTCATTCCCCCATATCATTTGGAGGTCTCCCACCGAGATCGTTTTCCTATATCAGTATGAGTGTCACATTCTGTATCTGATCTGCCCTCTGAGGGTCACCTAATAAGGTTTGAGATGCACCTGGGTGAAAAATTGGATCCAGAAATGATAAGCTCATGGTGCTTAATTATATTCTTAAATATTTAATTCAGGTTTCGTGTTTGTCTCTTCTTTAAATACTTCTACCATCCTCCTATCTTTTATAATTTATCATCCTTATTAATGAGAAGTCAAAACCATATAAGTTGGTTGTTAACTATAAACATGCTCATCCTTTTAAAAAGTATTTATAAAGCAGGAGCATTTATTTTTTCAAGAAATGAGCCTCAAAGACTGGTCCATTTATGGAACATCCTTTTGAAAAGGAAATAAGGATGAAAATCTGAACTCATCCCATCTCTGCCCTAGGAAAACCAATAATACTTGTCAAAAAAAATAAAGGTGCTGTTTTATCATAGGATTGTTCCCCTCCTGGATGCATCAAGTCTTTTTCAGTGGGGATGAGGGCAAAGAAGAGCCAGTAACACCTGCCAGAAGATGCTCTGGTATATTCAGGTAAACAGAAATCCTTGCATCAAAGGTAGAATCTCAAGGGATACCCATCTAGAATGGAATAACATAAATTCCATAGCAAGGGACAATCTGAAAATCTGAAGATAGCAAAAACAGAGAAAGTGAACAGAAAAAACAAATAATATTTTAAGCAAAAAGGATAATCCTCAATATTCATAGGGGATTCATTCCATACAATGTACGCACACCTCTAATAGCATTTAAATCTCTAAATTACCTAATACAATGTAAATGTACCTTGCAAAGAGTTGTTATACTGTATTGTTTGTGAAATAAAGGCAAGAAAAAAAGTCTGGACCTGCTTGGTACAAACACAATTTTTTTCCTAAATGCTTTTGATCCATGGTTGGTTGAACCCAGGGATGCAGCGCTGTGGTTAGAGAAGGCCAGCTGTGTTGTCCCCCATTCCATCATTATTCAGGGCATCTCCTTTGATAGAAGCCTGAATTCAACTCCCCTTTCTGTTTGTTTTATACTAAGTAGTGATGTGACCTCTCTGAGACTTAGTCTCCCTCTGTGTAGGAGAGGATAGCCATCAGTAATAACCAGAAGTTGGAGTACATATATTGAGTATTCTTCAGTATCATAATGAGGAAGAAGTAGGATCATTCCAACTGACTTTTCAGATTTACCAGAGTATACAAATTACTGGAGGATTCTGATGAAATACAGATCCTGGATCCCATGACTGAGGTGTGGCATGACATGCATTTCCAGCAAGCTTCCCAGAAATACTGACACTGCTGCTTCAAGGACTACATTTTGAGTAGTGAAGACGGAAAAGACTCAAAAGCATTAGTGGATATTAATGATGTTGATATGTCAACATGACCACTATAGCAAGTGTAAGAGTTGGTAGGTGGCACAGCCAGGATGCAACACAAGGACTAACTGTCCCCCGTCCCTCATCCTATGTCACCTCTTAAAAAGGGCCAGGTACCACCTTCTCAGGCTTTGCTCCACTTGTCCATCAGCCCAGTGATTTCCTGTGTGACATTTCAGCCCCAACATCTCAAAGGCTTCAGTTAACAATTCCAGCAGAGAGCCGGGTGTGGTGGCGCACACCTTTAATCCCAGTACTTGAAAGGCTGGGGTAGGAGGAGCCTTGTGAGTTCAAGGCCGGTTTGGGCTACACACAAGCGCAAGGCCTGCCTGAACTACATAGTGTGACCCTGCCTCAAAATACTAGGGCCGGGAGTTTGGCTCAGTGGCTTAAGCACCTGCCTGGCAAGTGCGAGGTTGCGAGTTCAATCCCCAGTGCCACGGGAAAAAAAAAAAAAAAAAACAATTCCAGCAGAGGTGATACAAATTCACAGCAGCTTCCACCACATTATTTCATGCTGAGAACCTTCCAGTTGCCCAGAAAACTTCTATCAGCAAAGACAGATTCAATCAAAAATGAAAATTGAGGCTTAATTCAGCCTGAGTATGAAACCGATTAAATAGGAGATGGGAGATTAACCCCGTGCACCACATCTCAGGGAAGCACAGAAGCTGATGGTCTGGGTTCATTAGAATTAATTAAGTACTGTCAGCCCCAGGAATCCTGGAGGGTAGTTGTCCTTCAAGACTGAACAGGCCCAGAGACATAGACACACACAGGGCTGAATTCTCAGTCTCCCAGTGGAGGGCTGGTCCTAAGTAAGCAGATATTTGTCTTTGTAGAGGATACAATGAGGTTTTGGAATGAGCCTGACCTGATGATTTTATACTTACAGCACTTTTGAAGCAAGTGTGCTTTGCTTTTTTGCTTTTTATACTAGTTTATTTTAAATATATCAGTAGTCATGAGGAAAGGAAGCAGACAAATGCTGAGAAAGTGAGCAATCCTCACATTCAAAAATTTTTACATCGGATGCTTTAGAAATTTTGAACACTAGAGATGGAATTTGGTGCAGATACACTGGCAACTACTTGAGAATGTTTGAAGCTGAGTGATGTGTGTGCAATCAGAGGTAGTATAAAATTTCATAATAATGACTAATAAAAACTACTATACCATTCCAGGCACTGTCTGGAGCACTCTGAATGCATGATCACAGTTACCTCTCAAAAAGTCTTATGGAGGATGAGTTTGTTACCCTTCTTTCACCAAGAACCAGTGTGATGTTTCCACAACCAGACAAACTACAAACAAATCTACTTTGTATCAATAAAATGATTTGGTAGAAGCAAGACAGTCATCACCAGTCAGAGCACAGAATTTGAGTATGACAAGAAGAAAAAGAAAGGAAAGTTGTGTTATTATTGTCTAAGATATGAGTCCACAAGTCAGTTACTTGAGTTATAGGAAGTACTCAACAGAATTTTTTTTCCTTATTTTTTTTTTCCTGTACTGGGGATCGAACTCACAACCTCCTGCTTGCCAGGCTCAACATAATATTTGTGAGTTTATTCATAGGTAGCATGTTGTAGGTTCAGGCTTAAGCGGGTAGAGAGGTAGTGCTGGGGAGTGAACCCAGGGCCTCTTTCATTGCCAGGAAAGCACCCAGCCACTGAACTAGATCCTCAGCCCCTGGGTTAATTTTTAACATGGGCATAATTTCTTAATAAAGTTTTTCTCCTTACTCTAATCATATCCAGGCCCACTTGGGAAAGGTGGTCATGATCTAATGACATCCTTAATAAGCATTCATCCAAAAACCTAAATTTGGTGGGAGTGTAGGCTGGTACAACCACTATGAAAATCAGTGTGGAGATTCCTCAAAAACCTAGGATTGGTGGTCCCATTCAATCCAGCTATTCTCCTTCTGGCTATTTTCCAGAAAAACTGAAAACATGCCACAGTGATATAAGTGCACCCATGTTTATAGCAGCACAATTTGTAATAGCTAAATCTTGGAAACAACCCTAATGCCCATCAACCACAGAATGGATAAAAAAAGTTATATTGTTTTATATGATGGAATATTACTTAGCTACAAAGAAAGATCAATGAGGCTTTATAGGTAACTGGATGCAACTTGAGACCATACTCATAAGTGAAATAAATCATACTTGCATGTGTAAACATTGTATTGTCTCCCTAGTGTAAAAAAGATGAGAGAGTAAATAAGATCCAAAATGTACAACAGGTATTGTGAAAATGAAAGGGAAAGAAAGTGGTCAAAAGGAAAGAACAACTGGGATGGGGAAAGGAGAAAATAAAGGAAAAAGAATATATATATATGTATATATACATATATATATGATAGATAACTATACTACTAATCTGTTACTTCATCAAAAATAATAGTTTATGCTTTCATTGTTTGATTGTTTGATCATTTTTTCATTCCTAAATCTTGTAATCTGAACAACTATGTTGAAGATAACAATATGCAATATATTAACCAGTGTTAATTTCCTACTTCTTGTTTTGAAATTCTGTATCATCATTTTTATTCTTATTGTGGCTGTTTTCTTTTAAAATTAAAAAAAAACTAAGTTTGCACCCAGATCACAACTGTGCCCTAGGAACTTGGCAAAGGCAACTGAAACTGAAATGTCAGTTTCCAGAATTCTTCCAACTATTTTTCAGGATGCGAGCACAGCACCATGTGGTTTAACATAAAATGATTTGAGAGATTGATGTAATCAAAAGCCTCCAATGGGTGGAACCTGAGGAAATGGAACTGGGCCTCCTGGACCTGGACTAGAGGTCAGCATGCAGTCTACAGTTGCAAGACAGAGGAAAATTATACACAAGTTCCACCTGCATCTGCATACCAGGTGCTGATGGTTCTGCCAAAACTTCCAGTTACAAACAATCCGTCTTCCCCTTCCCCTAACTCTGGGTTGCTTAAATTCCTTCTCAGGTAAACATGAGCATGAGCATGTTTCTGTCTTCTTGTCTGTTGGTCTTCAATACAACTCTTTCTTTTTGCTAAAGCCTGATGCTACAGTTTTAGCTTCTCTGTTCATTTGGCAACAAGCCTTTGATATCCAGTATAGTTAAGTTTGACTCTATCAACTTGATGGGCTTGACAACCACCCAGTGCATTAGTGGAGTACACTTCCACACTTCTGGGTAGGTCTGGGTGACTCACAGAGGTATGACCTTGGGGACCACATCTGGTTCACCTGACCTTCTTCTTGTGCCCCTGATTTACCACCATGAACTAAGCAGTTTTGCTCCACTGTGCCCTTCTACCATGATGCTTCTGCCTTGAAACTCCTGAAACTCCTAAAACCATGAACTAAACTCAACTTTTCCTGCTTAACTATGTGGATTTTGGCCCTGCACTAAATTAAAAGCAAAATGATTCAAAGACCTAAATGTTAAAACAGAAACACTTAAACTTTCTGGGAGATAAAATAGGTAAAACTCTTGACGATATAGGCCTGGACTTTCTAAGAAGAATCATAATTTCACAAGAAATAACATCAACAATCAACAAATGAGATCCTATCAAATTAAAATTTTCTGCACAGCAAAGGAAAAAACAAATACAGTGAAGAGACAACCTAAAGAATGGACTGGGACAGGGTTACAGCTCAGAGGCATAGCACCTGCCTGGCAAGCGCGAAGTTGTGAATTCAATTCCTAGTACCAATAATAATAATAATAATAATAATAATAATAAAGAATGAGAAAAGATTTGCCAACTATTCCTCAGACATAGGACTAAAATGTAGAATATACAAAGAACTCAAAAATTAAGCCCCCAAAATGAAAGCCTCAATCAAAAATGGGCAACTAAACTAAATAGATACTGCTCAGAAGTAAAAATGGTCACTAAATACATGAAAAAATGTTTAACACCTCTGGCCATTAGAAACTTGCAAGTTAGAATAAGTAACATACGAGAATCCATCTTACTCCAGAAAGAATGTCTATAATCAAGAAATTAAATAATAACAAATGCTACAGAGGCTGCAAGGAAAAAGGAACTCTTCTACATTTTTGGTGGGACCACTATGAAAGTTAGTACAGAGAGTTGTCAAAAAATTAAAACTAGAAATTCCACTTGATATAGCTATTTCCCTTCTAGGTATCTTCCCAAAAAGGTTAAAGACATCATATTACAGTGATACATACATATGCATGTTTATGTAGCAGCACAATTCCAAATAGCTGAATCTTGGAAGTGGTCTATATGTCCAATGGCAGGAAAATGGATAAAGAAAGTGTGGTATTTACACTCTGCCATGAAAAGGATAAATCTGAATCCTTGAGATCGTAATGTTAAGTGAAATAAATCAAACAGACAAAATTAAATATTGCATAGTTTCTCTTATACAAGAAACCCAAAATGTAAATAAAGAGTAAGAAAAAGGTAAATAAATAAATAAATCACTTTAAAGTAAAAAAATAAATGAATAAAAATTTAAAAATTAAATATGAAACTTTAAAATTAAATTAAAAGTAAATAAATAAGCATAAATAAAAATTAAAAATTAAAAAATAAAAATAAACTTTTAAAATAAATAAATGGGGCCAGGGATTTAGCTCAGTGGCACAAGTCCCTGCCTGGCAAGTGCAAGGTCCTGAGTTCAATCCCCAGTACCCAAAAATAAATAAATAAATAAAGTAAATAGATACATAATTTTTTTAAAAAGGTAAATAACAGGAAATAGTAGCTAGATCTTTCACAAAAAGAGAAGAAAAGGAAAGAAACTGCTCAAAAGGAAAGAACAATTGGGATGGGGGAAACGATAAAAGAAAGAAAGGGAAAGCTTATATATATATAAATATATGACAGATAATTATACTACTAATCTTTGTTAATTCATCAGAAAGAGTGGTTTGTGCTTTCATTGTTTGACTGATCCTTTTTTCATGCCTATGTCTTGTAGTCTGAGCAACTACTTTGAAGGTAACAATACACAACGTATTAACCATTGCTTTGAATTTCTGCATCATTGTCTTTATTTTTTCATTTTAAAATTTTTTTTTAAAAGAAAGGACACTAAGAGATGGAGAGGGGAGGGTTGGGGAAGGGGATGAAAAAGATAGTTCAGATGTGTTTCGTACACACACTAACTTCTCATGAAGTAATCGCTCATGTACTCCAAACATGTACTAGTAAAACTCAGGTGAAGAAAACGATGTGAGTACTGAGTGTTCTGTCCCAGCAGTGAGAAAGCTACCTAATAAAATACCACAACTAATTTTTCTGCCGTGTATCTTCACCTGTAACATGCATACTTTACAGGACAGTTGAGGTGAACGAACTAAATAATACTTAACAAAAACCACCTGGCCATACTGTGCAAAAGTTCACCATGCTCCTCAGATGGAAATTGCTCTAGTTTTCCCCAGATAAATGCCCGACTCCCATCAGTCTTTAGCTCCAGTTCTCACTCAGATGGGATTGTGAGGGATGCCTGGAATCATCAGAGCACTGCCTCTGCTTTCTGAGGGGTCACTTTCCTGTTTTTCCCTCTTCTACTGGAACATGACTTTTTTGAAGACTGGAAGTGCCCTAATCAGTTGTCTCATTCCTTCCTGCCCGACCAGAGGTTCTCCTTGGGACACAGTGAACCTTGTTCTCTTCCAGTGTCCTAAGAGAAGAACACTGACCTGAACACAACCACAGGAACTCACTTAACAACTATTTATGTCTGACTATAGGTTGTAGGACAGCTCTCAGGAATCTCAGGAGCGAAGACAGCACACACTGCCACACACTTACAGAACTGCCTCCTTGCTAAATACTTCATGTGCCTCTTGCCTCCTGTCAAAACATCCCCATAGCTGTCACTAACAGGTACAGGACAGAAGTTGAAAATGGAAGGCAAGGTAGGGGCATTTGTCCCTGGTCATGGATCCAAAACCTCTTCAACAGAGGAAAAACAGAATCCAGAGTGGCCTGAAGTCTTTTCACTTTAGCATCAGGGCTTCCTAAATTGTGTGGTCCTCATCCCTGCTAACAGGGTTTTGTCTCTGGGAATGTTGACCTCAGCACTCCTAAATGTTTCCAGGCAAAAGTTTCACAGTCGCTTGATAGCAACATTTCGAGAGAGGAGAATATTTTCTGGGTGACTTTTCCAGAGCCTTCCAATATTTGTCTTGTTCCCCCAGAAAACCTGTAAGGAAACCATGAAACTTGCCTCCACGTGAGGTTTCTATTCTCTTCCAAGTTGGTAGCTTTTTTGTCTCTCATTTTATTCCTATTTTCTCTCCTTCTTCTTGATCTATTTTCCTTGCATTTTTTTTCAATTCTTATTTTTTGGAGAAGAAAAGAGCAACTTGGTGCTAATAGTTCACAAAAGTCTGCTATTTTTGAAAAACATCAGAGACATAGAATTTCAAGTCCTAAATTCTTATCCCAGGAACTTCTCTAAGGAGATTGCTGAACCTCACACATTCCTCTTCTGCCATAAATTTTGATTTGAAGTTATTTTTTAGCCTAACATCCATTTCCTTGCCAAGGAATTTCAAGGGTTCTTGAATATGCTAATACTACATATCATAGAAGTTTTCTATTATGCAGGAAATAGTCTCTACCTCCACAACTTCCCCTAGTAGAATGTGCAAAAGGAAATGTGTAACTTGACACTCTGAAATATATATTGTCAATGCTTCAAAAAAGTCCAAGTTGTTCCATTTAGTTTACAGAAATTCTAAAAAAAACAAGAAGTTTAGAATATATGAGGATAACCAGATACTCACAAAGGAAAAAGGAAGTGAAGGGTTAACTGAGGATTAATTCTTTCTTCTGAATTACTATCTGTAGAGACTTTCTCTCCCACTCCAAGCATCTCCCCCAATATTTTTCAATCAAGAGCTTGGAGCCTAAAAGAGAAGAATGGGTCTTCTATTATCTCTAAAACAAATGAATGAAATTGTGAATGCTAAGGACGTGCAAGGTCCTATGTCATAAGTTCACATGAAGAAGGAGTTTGAAGTACATGGAAACAGGTTGTATTTGCCAACTGGTTTATTAGTCCAGCAGAAATTTCAAATTTTAAATTTAATAGTATCTTTTTTGCATGCAACCATGTGATTAGTACTGTGTATACAATAGCATCTTAATTTGGTTTGGTCCAGAAACAAGGCCAGAGTGAAGAACTTGCAAAGTGCCATAGTGGTGATCTTGAGCATCCCCCAAAACGCACGTGGTAGAGGCTCAGTCCCCAGGGTGATGATATTGGGAGGCAGTGGAACCTTTAAGAGGCAGGACCTAGTAGGAGGCCTTTAGGTCACTGGGTGTGGATCCATGGAGGAGATTGTAGAACCCAGTTCCTTCTTCTTTCTCCTGTTTGCTTCCTGGTCATAAAGCAAGCAGTTTTGCTTCACCATGTACCCCCTCCCCAAAAGTGCCACCTTAAGTCAGGTGTGCTAATGCAACCCTGTTATCCCAGAACTCTGAGAGCCTGAGGCAGAAAGAATAAAAGTTCAAAACTAGCCTTGCCTACTTAGTCATTGTCTTAGTTACTTTTCACTCATTGCTGAGACAAAACACCTGATGCACAAAATTAGGGAAGGAAAGGTTTATTTATCTTGCAGTTTTTGGAGGTTTCAGTCCATAATCAGCTGGCCCCAAGGCAGGGTTGCATGGCAACAGGGCAACACTTCAAGGCAGCAGCTGAGCAAAAGCAGCTAGAGTCAAACTGGGCAAGAGCAAGCCTCTTCTCCTCCCTTATATTGTACACAGGACACACACCCCCAGGGTGGGTGTAGTAGTCACAAATCTCCTTGCCTTCCTTTGCACAGGATGAGGATGTTTACAATGTAAGACCCCTGGCTCCCTGTTGAGTCTCTCAGCTAAACTTCCCACCTTCTCAAATTGATACAACGGCCTGGTAACTGCTTGTGCTCTACACCCCAGGATGTAGAGCTGCTGCCTTACTTAATTAAGCTTCTAGACTTCTCAAGTTGACACAATGTATAAACCATAACAGTCATATAGAGAGATCCTGTCTCAAAATAAAAAATAAGAAAGGGCTGGAGACATATTTCAGTGTAAAAACCCTACATTCAATCCCCAGTACTGCAAAAATAAATAAACAAACAAACTTCCTTGTCATAGGCCTGAAAGTAATGCAACCAGCCCATTGTGAACTGAATGAACTAAAACCTTCAAAACTGTGAACTAAAATCAATTTTTTTTCTTTATAAGTTAACAATCTTGGGTATGTTGTTATACTGATGGAAGGTGGTTAACACAGATGATGGTGACAGAATCCATGAATGAAGGAACAGAAAGTTACATACGAGAGAAAATCCTAGTAGTACAAGTGTATTCTCAAAGTTGCAACAGAAAGCAGCAGAGCTAAGCTCTGAGAAGTACACATAATCCTGGAGCCTGGACATTTTTTCACTACTTCCTGCCCTTCAAGGAAAGAGCTGCCTCAGGAATGCTGGCTACTTCCAGCCCTAGCTCAAGCTTTCTCTGTGTACAGGCCAGGCCAACTTCTCCAGCCTTGAAGAAGCTGTGTAGCAGAACATGGAAAGGGACTGTCAGATCCTAAGAGATGGGGCCCAGTGGTCAGTGCACAGCTGTCTCCCCACAGAGGACCTTAAGAATGTGAGAAACACATCAAAAGGGTTTGCTGCACATCGATGCATAGCATAACCCTCTTTGCTCCCTCTACCTCATGATTTGTGCAACCTGTATGGAAAGCAACGTAGTAATATTTTCAAAACTAAAATGCACTTGTCCAAGGAACATTCTTGCATGCATGTGAAATACTATATGTGCAGTGGTATTTATTGAACCATTACGTATGATGGGGCATGCACAATGGAGAAAAACTGCTCACCTCATGGTCAAGAATCAACTGGGAGGAAAATAGCCAAGTATCAATCAATGCAGGACTGATCAAATATGGTATATCCATAGAACAATGGCAAGAGGGTGACAATCAGCTCTACTTTACGACCTACATGAAACTGTGGCTAACAAGTCAGAATGGACACGACTATCAAGAGCAGAAGCCAGCTGTGAAACATCTGGCATATCCTTAGTGATACATCCTGGCTGAACATCAGTCATGAATGGCTGATAAAGAGAATGAGACTTCTCTACGGGCACAGTTATGCTCTTACTTTTGCAGTTGATTTCAGATCACTGTTAAGTGCAAACTGAAAGTTCAACTACCTTGCCCTCAATTCCCCTGGCTAAATTCATCCTCTGTGAGAACATCACAGGCTTTCCTTAGCATCAAATCTCGATGCTTAGTTGAAGAGTGCATGGAAGGCTATGTTCAATATATTAGGTCTATTATGCAGTTATTAGTGGAGCTGGGTTCTTTTCCTGTTCAAATCGCCATTTTAATTCTAGATGTTTTAGAAATTGATCGAATTATAAAGTCAGAGTCATGCATGTGAATGGTCAAACTTCAGAGAGTTAAACTAATTCCGCAGCAGGGTCACTTCATCAAGCAAAATGATAAATTGCACTCAGCAGGGTTTTTTCTTCTTCCTGGTAGCTTTTCTCTGAGCTTTAATATTCAAACGAAATTGTACCAGCTGGAAAATAAAGTATTTGTAACCTAGAATCCTACCCTGTGGGATCTAAAAGGCTGTAAAACAGTGTCCAGACCCATTTAAAACAAACTTCCCCCACAGGCCTCTTGCATTCTCTGTCTTTGAAAGCAGAAAACAACTCACCAGCCCAAACAAGCCACACTGTACTTTTAAATCTCAAAAGGGACTCACTCAGAATCCCATGCCTAGAACCTTGGCTGAAATGCAAGGTAAAAGGACGAGTCTGGTCTGAGATTCGACCCTTCCAGGGGGTTAGTTAACACCATGGGATCTCCTACACCCACTTATGCAGCCACCCTTTGCTTGACCTTTGTCACAGGCAGGATGTCAGCACAGTGGGATGTACCCAAAGTAACTACCATAGTGTAGACTGCTGTTATGGCTTGTATTTAGATACCCCACCACCACCAAAGCCTCATTTTTTCATATGTAGGGCATTTTGGAGGTGGCCGGATCCAGGGTATGCACATTAGGGACCAAGGATGTAATACTACAATTGATTCACATGATGCTAAAATTAAGGCTACCCCACCCTAGGTGTGAGTGCTACCTTCCCTAAAGGTGGGTAGACTGGATATGATACAAGGGACAGAAAGAAAAGTTCATGCTTGTCACTTGCTACTTGCTGCCTTGCTTTCTGCTGCCTTCTGCCAGTCATGAACTGTTTCCCCTCTGTGATGCCCCCCTGCCATGCCACCCTGCCTTGGAGTCAGCCAACTATGAACTGAATCCTCTACACACAGAGCCAAATAAATCTTTCCTCCTTTAACTTTGGGTATTTTTGTCTCAGCAGCAAGAAAAGTAACTAAGATGACTGTCAAGGAAGCAGGGAGAAAACCCTGCCAGTGACCTAGCTGGCTGTCTTCATGTTTTCTCACTGAAGAAAATCCCTGAAGCTAAAAACAAAGTTTCTCATATCAGAGTTCATTCTGAGTATTTTGAGGATTCAGCACAGTCCGAGTCTATATTCACTGAAAGCATCCTTCTTCAACCTGGTGTTTTATGAAGCACTGTGAACAAACCTTAGAGTAAATGCCTTTGCCTTTCTTTTTCTACCCATGAGACTAGTGTTTCAATCTACCACAGCTTAAAATAAAGCACATGGTGAGAAAGCTCATCCATCATGGTGACACAGACTGCAGGACATCTCCCAAGCTGGGCAGTACTCAGCTCTGATCCCAGGGGCTGAGTATGATGATAAAACTCACTGATATCCTAGTCTTCCCAGAGGATTGTAGTGATCAAGGAGCCAGAAAAGGTCCTTGGGCTGCAGAGAGAAGTGAAGGGGCTTACAGAGAAATGAGTGAGTGGGAGTCAAGCACAGCAGACAGAAGAGGTGCTTGCGCTGTGTGTGCTTTGTGTAAGCAGACAAGCTCATCCTATTTCTCTGTCTTGTCACTAAACATTCTCATGAATGAAACAAGGACAGAGAAGCTGAGAAAGTCCAAGTAAAAACACACCAGGTTAGCCATTTCCTGCCTATAATATGTACTTAATAGAAGAACAACAAGCAAAAAGTTACTTTTACAATTTTTTAATAAATGAAATGTTATTTAAGTGGGAAGAAACAAATTTCTCTCCCATTAGTATCCTTATTTTCCATTTTTCATTAAGAAATATTTCAATGGGCTGGGTATGTAGCCCAGTGGCACAAGCACCTGCCTGGCAAGTGCAAGGTCTTGAGTTCAATTCCTGGCACCAAAAAAAAAAGGAAAAAAATATTTCAGGTAGGTAAAATGTCTCTGTTGTAACCTAACATATCCTCTTCCTTTCCTATATCCCCGTGACAATTAACCCAAGTCTATTTATTAACCCATGTATGTTTCTATACTTTAATTATATATATATAATTAGTCATATACATAATTAAAGTACATATCTAACTAGTTATATATGTAACTAATTAATATTGGCTATATATACAATTAAAGTACATATATAACTAGTCATATATATAACTAATTAACATTAGCTATATATATAATTAGTTACATATTTAACTAATATTATTTACCATGATTTTAATTTTTTTAAAAAGTACGTATTTCCTTCTGCATTTGATATTTATCCATGACTGTCTAGTTTAATTTAGCTTCCATTCAATAATTCATTTTATGAACCCACCACAAATATTGATCAATTTTCCTACCGGCAGTTATGTAAATCAATTTTTGCTTTATACTACTACAACACCGCTGCAGTGAACATCCATGAACATCTTTGGGCTTGGCTTCTTGCACACATGTGAAATGGCTGTAAAATGGTTTTAATAAAACAGTATATATGAGAGATCATGGTTACTGCTCATAATTTCAGCACTCAGACAGCATTTCAGCAAATGATGCAATCAAAATATATTGAACCAAGATTACTGTTGAACGTTTAGATTGCCCCTCCCTTTGTTTTGTACTTTAACAATAATATTTTCATGTCTCCTTTGACATATGTGAGGACTTCTCCAGAGTATGTAGCTAGAATTGCAATTATCTGATCAAAGGATGTATAATCTTTCAACTTGACCACTTGCTACCACGTCACTTTTTTTCACAAGGTAATAAATTGAAATGACATCTCATAATGTTGATTTTTATTTACATGATTACTTCTATGATTGTGTATCTTCCATATAGTGATTTTTTTTCACCTTCCATCAATTTCATGTCTATATCCTTGCTCCTTTTTCTTCTGGGTACCCATTAGAAGAGTCTATTCCCAATAATTTTAGAAGAGGATGGTCCATTGAAATTTGGAATAAGAAAAATCTAATACATAAATAACAAAGAAGCTTAGTAGGTAAATTAATTTTTAAAACCTGGTAAGTAAATAAAATTAATTCATGTCTGCTTCTCGAAGCTTTGGGGGATCAACAATGATGACTGTACTATAAGTGAGAGATATCTCAGGTATGAGGGCCTCTGCCTGGAGTGAGAATCCTATACCACTTTATGCCCTTTTAACTAAGGGAATAGAGAAGGACATAACATTATTAAACACTGACCTTGCACTCAGAGTTCAATGGATATCACCTTATATAGGTCTTCCAACAAAATTGTGAAGTAGTATTATTTTCCCCTTTGAAGATAAGGAAATGCAGACTCAGAAAGATAAAATGCCTAGTCTTGGACCATGAATCCTATCACTGGGGAAACCAGAAGTTGGAGGGTTTTGCATCCAAAGTTCAAGCACTTTTCACCACACAAAAGAATCATAATCCTTTTGAATAAAGTTGTTCAAAAATAAAAAGCTGCCACTTGAATAAGTTTATAAACCTTAAGAGTAATGACTGTAAGCTATTCTTTCAGAGATAATTATGTGGGAAGCTAAAGACTGTGTTCAGTCTTTCCTAAACTCTAACCATTAGAGATCTTCAGAGGCAAGTTTTCTCCCTATTTTATCCACAAGAGCAAACTGCGGCCATCAAGTTATCATTCAAATATTGACAAGCACTCTATCTTCTCTTTCTTCCACTTGTTCTCTTGCTAAGAAAAGAGTGGTTAGTTTTTTCAGGAAGCAGCATTAGCTGCTTCTTCAGGGGCTTGATGATTTGCCAAGGCATGGTAAGGGTAAGAGATGAATCAGGCTTTGAGTCACTATAAATCAAGTTTTAGCTTCACAGAGTACAATAATTTATTCCAGAAATTTTTGAGTCAAACACACTCCTCCATGAGTATATTACATTTTTTTTCAAATTAGTGTGTATTGTCTAACTTCAATCACTAGGTAACTACAGAAGGAAGAGCACATACAGTCGTGGAAACTTGCAGGAATTTAAGAAGTGGTTTGCATATTTCTTAAGAAGTCTATGAAAAACAAAGCATTTTTGTTTTTTAGCGCCAGTGGAGGGATGGCTAAAGCCCCTGTATGGCACATCATCGCTTTGGATGTGTTTTCAGCTGAGGTGCTGCTGGACAGTTCCCACTGCACAGGCCTATCTCCCCACTTTCTGCCTGTCATTGATTCTGAAGCCAACACAGCTTACTCAGCCTTTGTATGAAGCCAGAGATGCAGGAGAGGTAATGCTCCAGGAGGGACCCCTCATCCCAATCAGGAGTCAGTCAATAGATAAATGCCCCAGTCTCTAACACTTCAGAGGGAAAATCTAAATGATGTTCTGCGTTTCATTTGCCCACAGCTGTACCCAGTTCAATAATGCACACTTTCATGGCTTTCCCTACTTCCCTCTCTCACTAATCCCATTCTCTTAATATTTCTTCTTGGGGGCATCTTCCAAATAAACTACCCACATCTATATCCTTTGGGCATCGGGAGGAACCTCAAAACAAAGCCACCCAATTATCATACATGCCCACGTATATGCCCTCCTCCAGGAAGTGCTCTAAGACCTTTTCCAAATATAAAATTAATATCTAAACTTCTCTTTGCCTGCACAATATTTAACTGGCTTTTTATTTATAACTCTCCCTCAACAGTGAATTTCTTAGCAATCAAAGATGCACAGCATCTTATGCCTAGTCCTTTGCACAGTATCTGGCACCCCATAAATATCTGATGAATAAATAGAGACAGTAATGCACAGATACTTAGTCAGGTGCTTGCTAGTTATATACCAAGATGAACAGTAGTCACAATATCTCCTTGGGTCAAGAGTATTCCATGTAGTACAAACAGACAGGAAAACAGATAAATTGCAAGGCCGCATGTTTTCAGCTAGAATGAGACATGAAATCAGTGTTGCTTAATCCCTGCCTTGCTAGGCCAGGAAAAGACTGTAATAAAAGATATTTAAGCAAAAATTCTTAAATGACTATAGCTTAAATGTTTTTAAAAGATGGATAGATAAAAACAATTAGGATAAAATTAACAACTTGCATATGCCCGGTACTTGTACAAAGGGGTTTTCAGGCACCCTTTCATTCCACCTCCATAGGTAGATATAGTTTCTCAAATAAAGAGACTGAGTCTTATGAGGTAAGGAATTTGCCTGGATTTGCACAGCTAACAAAAGCAAAACCTGGATTCCAGTTATCTAATTCCCAGACTCTCAGCCCAGCATTTACCTTAGCAAAGCCTCCTCCCCTAACAAGAAAAAGTCAAAATATGAGTTATTCCCAGGTACCATAGATTCTCTTTGCAAAACAAGTCCCAGCAAGGACAAAGCAAGTTTTGGGGGGAAAGGGTATGGTGTCATCCTTGAAAGGTGACAAAAACACTACCACATGTCCCTTTTCAAGCCACATGCTCAATCCACCTCAAAACTCTTAACTACCCTTCCATAGTTGGGGAGTTATAGGATTGCTGTCCTCTCTAATTTGCATAATGGGCATGAACAGTTTTCTTGGCTTTCTATTGGTTCCTTCAAGCTTTCTTTAATTAAAAAAAAGTCCCCCGGTGCCGAAAAAAAAAAAAAAAAAAAAAAAGTGTGGTTCCAATTAGAAGCACCTCTTTGTTCTTGAAACACTTTTCAATCATTCTAAATAAGTCCTCAGAATTTTCAGAGTGTAAGTGTGCACAAAACACACATACACACTCCAGATGTACCAAAGAAAGATTTCAATCCCCTGGGTTGTGTACATCTGAAGGGTGATCTGGAAGAATCTTTAGTAACTGGAGGATAATAAAAACTATTTCAATGCTAAACTCCCACAAGAGTCTTCAGATTTCCTCTTGATCTGATAAACTCTGTTATGAAAACAGATTGTATCAGTTTCATTTTCTTTAGAAGCAGAAAGCTACCTCAGTAACTTCCCACAGATGAAGTAGGCTTGTCAGACACTGCCTTCACACAACTTATTACTGTTTAAGTCATTTTCAAAAAGTGTGAGAAAGGAGAGAAGGAAAAAAGGAAGAAAGGGAGGAAGGAAGGAAGGAAGGAAGGAAGGAAGGAAGGAAGGAAGAAAGGGAGGGAGGAAGGAAGGAAGGAAGGAAGGAAGGAAGGAAGGAAGGAAGGGCAGATGGGAGGAAGAAAGAAAGGAAGGGAGGAAGAAAGGAAGGGAGAGGGAGAGGGGAAAATGGGTGAGGTACGGAGATAAGGAAAGAAAGAAGGAGGGAAGGGATGAAAGGAGATTTTTTTTCTTCTAATAGGAATTATTATAGCTGCTGAGTAAACAAAGTATCAGGAAAATAAAATTCATTTTCTAGGTTTCTTTTCCATGAAAAGGAATGAAGCAGCTTCTTTTATTACCTCTGCTCTGCAGGATACCAGACAAGAGAGAAAACACCAGAGGAGAAAAAAAAATATCTTTGTCCTTACTTGAAATGCAATGTGGGCAGAGGGGGAAAAGAGATCTTCTAATGGCCCAGATACAGCATAATGGATTAAGTGTGGAGACTGAGATGAAATGAGTGACCTCACTGTATATTCTTTAAAGAGACTGCCGGGCTTGGGAATGGCAGACAGTAATCACAGAGTGACAGGCAGTTATCAATGCCATATCAAAGGTCTGTTAATAGGCTCTTGCAAGGAGAATTGCATGTTGAGCTGGTTTAGCTAAAGACCATAAGAACCTCTTCCAGGAAGACTCTAATCCCTGTAGAATGAAAGAAAGTGACCACATGCCACAGAACACAGCCACAATTTATGGCACACTTTCTGGCCAAGATCTCAGGCAGCCCCGGGGGGGCGGTCAACAGGCTGTGAATCCACATTAACTGATACAGAGGATGCTATTTTCCAGATGACCTCATAGCCAATTGAGTAACGCAGACACATGTACCATATGTAATCACGTTTATTGCGTGCACTATTGTCATTTAGCATGCATCACTCCTTATTATAACATGTGGCAGTGAAGTGGGACAGCTCTGAAATCTAACAGGTGCAAGTCCCTGTCAAAAACTAGCCTTGCAAGTTTAGTCATCTTTAGAATGGTGACAAATGATAGTACCTATCTCAGAACGTTGTTGCAGGGAAAATACAATATCTAACATATCAACCATTTGCAAATAACATTGCATTTGTATTTTCTGAAAGAACTATGGATGGGTTTATTCATTAGAGTTTGCTCTTGGGCCTAATATTTTTCAAGCACCTATTTTTCCCATAATGCTAAATTCTTTCATGAATGCTTTTTATTCCTCATAGCATTTCAGTGAGATAGGCGTTATTATTCCTTTTTAAATCTAAGAAAATCAAAGTTCCAGTCAAATAAAACAATTCACTATTCTTTACTTAAGAGATGTGAAGTCTTTAATTTGAGTTTAGGTCTTCTGACTCCATGACATCATACTGTTATGTCTTTCATAGACATGAATTTTATAACCAATGTATAGTCTAGCCATTGGTATTCTGATTAACTAGCTCTTCAAAACACAAGCCCAGATTTGTCACATTTGCCTATTTTTTATGGTGTAAATATTCTCACTGTGGCTGATTTCAAGTCACCAAAAAATAGTTCACAAAATTTTCCTATACTTAACATCAGCTCTTACTGGTCATTATTTCTGCAATTTAAAGCACACAACTGAGGAAGTTAGGGCTTGAGCCTACCCCTCTTTCTGCCCATTGTTGGCTATGCTTATTTGCTCCCAGCCTCCTTGACTTTCTCAGGCCTTGTAGTTTCAACTTTAGCATCTCCGTGAGAGGCAGAAGTAAGTTGGAGGTGACAGCCTGCAAACCAGTGCCAGGCTGACAACAAAAAGCAAGGCAGTATGGTAAGAGTAGTGACTGAGAAACAAGGCCAGCAGCCAAGAACAAGCTGTGGTGGGAAGGGGAGGTTGGTTCCAGACACAAAGAACAAGAGTAAGTATGGGATGAGTGAATGGAGTTGCCAAGGTGTGGGCTGGAGGCAGACAGATTGGAGTTCAACCCCCTGGCCAGCCTCTTCCTCGCCAAGCTTCTATGGGAAGTTTATTTAAATTCTCTTTGCTTCACTTTGCTTTCTTGTAAATGGGAGCAATAATATCCTCATGTAAAGGGTTAAATGCTATAAGAATCTAGCTTTTGGTTTGCAAGCATAATTCATTCTAGAAACATGCTTGCAATCCAAAGCACTTGTATATCAAAGTGAATTTCCTTGTAAAAAATAATGGACACTCAGATATGCTCTACAACCCAAAACTATTCATATAAAAATTATTGTAATACTGCAATATCATACAAAATAATAAGGATAATACTATTAAGAAAAATAAACAAGTTAGCCTGCACTTATTGAAAATCTTCGTGGCTGGTGTAAGAGAGACAACAGAAAAGGGTTATTGTGTAGGATGACTTTCACTGTCATTAGCAGAGTATCGGCTGTCTATTGGCTCAATGGAATCTTTTTCTTTTCATACAGTTTTAACAAGGAACCTATCCAATGACACTTACTTTTGCCTCCTTTCAAGGATTTCATGGCAGAGTGACATTGCATTGTCATTAAACAGATTCATCATCCACATTTATTTGAGTGGTGTTTTCTACAAGATTTTGCACTGTTTCCCACATTTTACATATCTCCCTAATCTCATTTAAAATGAGGGATTCCTCCACCTTTTTCTCATCCTCCTCTGCAGAAGAGATCTCTTCTATAACCTCTTGCTGTTGGTAGACAATCAACCACAATCCTACAGCGAAAGAGAAATAAAATCATTGGCTCGGTTAGGATTGTGCATCGTTTTGCATCCATTACTGCTCATATTGCAAGACATTGCTCGTTTATCAAGTTAAAATCTAATAGAAATGTTTGC
>RJWM01016967.1:0-44202 GCA_004363535.1 Dasyprocta punctata | reverse complement strand
TAATGAATTTCTGAAACATGCACCTGAAAATCAGATAGTAAAAACTTACATATAATGAGGTGGAAGGAATGTTAAATCTTCATTTTTGAATAGCTGAATACATATAAAATTCCCATTATGGTTTATTGGAGAGGGATTTGCTCCTTCTGGGCTGTTGCAGCAGGAGAGACCCTTTCCCCCGCTAGTCCCCACATCCTCATCCCAGGTATCTGTTTTGCCAAGTATATATTCCCTACCCAGTGGGCTGTTGGGGCTAAGGAGTTCAGTCAGGAAATCTCCATTCTTTCCACTCCCTTATTTGGAGGTGGGTGCCTGGAACCTCTGGGGATAGTTTAAGAAAGCTATGTCCCCTGTGCTCTAGTAGCTCATCCTGTGGTCTGTGGAAAGCAATCCCATGTCACATGGAGATGTATAGAAACATAGCACCCAGACACACCACTGTGCCTTATAAATCAGAATCTACATTTCACAAGAGGGTCACCTGGGTAGGTGACCCATTATGTCATCTCCAGTTCTTTCAATTCCTATGTACGTCTGCCACTTTGGCCACTTCCCTAGAACTTTAGGAGGGCATGACTTCCTGATCTTTCACCAGGCTCCCATTGATGACATTTGCAGGTGGCTTCCATTAGAAAGAGCCCAGGGTGAGGTGGGAGGTGCAGGTACTGGCAGCATGGTTCTGCTACCGTCAGGGCCTCTCTGGTGGTCTAGTCCTTCGTCAGCCCTTCCTTCCCACCCAGTGGTGCTCTCAGGCCTTCTGGGGTTGTCAAGACACTACTGTCCACTCCACTCGGCATTTGCATTCCTATAATTAGTGTCTCTTCCCTTGCAGCTCTTAGATTCTGCTGTCATCTCAGGCTACATCATTATGTCCCTGCTTCTGAGTGAGTGTGCCAAGAGAAGGGGAAGGGAAGCATTCACCAGCAGAGGTGAACCTTACCTCCTGCTTTTTGGTCGTAACTTGGGGAAGAGAGAAATTCGGGTTGCCAAGGGAGACAAGATCAACAGCAATTTGATTATGAGGACAATCAAATCAGATGGCAAGGGAGAGAGAGACAGGTGATACTAAAGTGAATGAACTCCCCGCTCTGTCCTTGAGCTCAGAAAAATTATTTAGTTACTTGCTGCTTCATGGATAACGGTTGCCAGTGATGTTTCATTGCCTGTGAAGTGAGCTAATTGTATCTTACACAATGAATGATTTCTCCATAATTTTCTGTACACCAGTCATTATGGCACAAAAGTTGTCAGTGTTGGCTTTCAGGGTAGGATTCAGGGTGTGCATGTGTGTGGCGGGGGAGGGCAGAGGGGGTGGTTAGCAGGAAGCCAGCGGAAATTGGTCCGCAGTGGGAGCAGAGGTGATCATAGGGAGGGAGGATAAAAAGGCATTTTCTGCAGAGGTTGTAGTAGATCTAGTTCCAGTTTCCATCTAGGAGTCTGGGACAATTATATTCTTGCTAATAGAAATACAAACAGTCTAGGCATTATTAAACACATGTGCCAGTCACATTTGTATTATTGCATTTGCATGTAATATTGCTTTTGACATTGACAGCCTTTTTGGTAAACTTTTTTTTTTTTTTTTTGCGGCACCGGGGATTAAACTCACAGCCTTACGCCTGCCAGGGCAGGCGCTTAAGCCACTGAGCCAAACTCCCGGCCCTTGACAGCCTTTTTGGGAGGGAGACTGCTGTCATTCACATTCTATAATTGAAGACTCTCAGAGAAAAACACAGCAGCAACTTGCCCAAGGTCATCTAGCTTTGGACTGTCTGATCCCAGACCCTCAATCCTGACTACCACAAGACCAACAGAAGGTACAGAGGGGTAGGCTGGCTTTGGAAGTGTAGAGTGAATGTTTTGGGAATATTCCATATTCAAAAGGATTATTTTAGGAATTTTGAAACAAAGTGAGATGAAAAATTAAACCCTGGTCATTGTCATTGGAACTTGAAGAGCCCTGGTCTCCTAGTGAGGCTGGTGGATGGACATTAGATTCCTTATTAAGTGATTGCCTGTAAACTTTGACAGACTTTGCTAGAATCTGCTTCATGCGCTGGCTGGTAATTGGCTGACCAGTTCCCCCTGTGCTTGCTGTGTTCCTGTTAATCTCTGCTAGTAGGGAGGCTGAAGGCCAGTCTAGAAGGCTGGGGGAGGGAGAAGGGACAGATTCTATCAGTTTGTTTCAGATTTTCTGAGAGGGTCTTCTCCTGTGTCAGGAGTCCTTGGTTCACATCTCCAGCTTCTTTTTACTTCTTGGAACCCCTCAGAGAGGCCTCACTAGCCAGCCCTTGGAAGTATGAGTCCAACCCCACGTGGACCCTCAGAGGGGTCCCTCCTTGAAACTACTGAGGAGCCAGCACTTCCTGTAGCCCTGTGTATCTCCTTTTGGGTCTTCTCCTCTTGGTTCCTGATAACCCCTACCTCCTTCCTTTGGTCCTACATCCTTCTTTCAGGTGGCTGCTTCCTGCAGCTACTCTGTGCTGCTCAGTCCTTTCAGTCCTCTAGCACCTGTTGAACCAAGTTTTTACATTAAATAATATCTGTTGAAATATCTAATGTTTCTGTTTTCTTAACCAGATCCTGACTGGTTAGTTTTCCCAGAGTCCTGGAATCTTGGTAGAGGGGTGAGGAGAGAAACCAATATCTAGGAACTTTAATTTTCAGATTTAAGTGTATAGGTGAGTTGCTGGAGATGCTTTTTAAAAATTCAGATTCTAGGCCTCCAGTTGCAGTAATTCTCATTCAGTAGGTTGTGAGTGGGCTCAAGACTCTACTTTTAAAAATGAGTATCTTAAGAATTGCTGATATAGCTAACCTGTCTCAGAGGCATGGAGAGAATCTGGTCAAATCCATGGCACGAGGGAGTTAGACACATGCTATTTTTTAATAGGATGGGGACTATGGATATACTGATAACTTTTGTAGAAGGCCACTAAAATTGTACCCTACTCCTGTGTTACCCTGAGGCTGAAAATTCAACCTGTAAATATAGCTGACAAGTTCTGATGCAGCTCGCTGGGACAAAGGAACTTTCCCCTTGCATCACCTACATAATAGGCCCTACCCACTAGGATTAGAGGGAGACCTTTTTCTTTTGAATACTAAACCAGTATGCATGGAGCTGAGTTAGGATAGAGTGAGACCAACCTCAAAGTTGATATTATTCCTCTTTTTGCATTTAAATCCCTTCTCATTTGTAGGTGGCTTTTATTACTGTTGGAGCAGTAAGGAGTCAGAGACCACCAGCATGCCACGCGTATTCTAACAAAGACACTTATTTTGGCCTTTGCTTGTGGGTGTATCTGTTTATTTGTGTGAATAGTAATGAACATGCCTTTGTGGAATATTGGCTTCCATTTGGCTGATTTAATCTGTAAAATGAATGGGTTTAACTGTAAAATGAAGAGTTGAACTACCCCCTCAGAACAGAACAGGAAGTTTTTCAGTCCTACCAGATCATGAGACTTTGTATGCATAGGGGGTTAGAACTTCAAAGTGACATTTTGATGAGTGTAAATATCAGATTCTCTCTATTGGTACGTGTCCATCCTGTAGTCTAGGTTCTGATGGAATGTTCTTTGAGATGGAGCTGGAGGTTTGTGGTGACCTCCTGCTCGTCATCTCTTCATGTTGTTGGATGTACTATATATCATCTCTTTATACGCAACTAGAATCACTGAAAACCCTAGTCAGTAACAGTCTGCTACATTTTGTGTGGCTCCTGCATGCTGAACAGGAGCCAGCAGATTCATTTTTAGAACGTGAGATTCCCAGCCCACCCTGGTGGAGCTTTTTAGAATGAACTGTCCCATGACTTGATTCCAGAACTGAACTGGATGTTCTGCAGCTCAGAAAAGCCTGAAAGAGGTAACCTCCCCTTCATCTTGTCTACAGGTGGCCTCCTCAGCTGTAAATTCATGTGTGCTTCATTCATTAAGCGAACATTTATCAAGAGGTTCCTGCCGTCTAGGCAATGGCCTGGGTAGAAAGTGAGATTCCAGGAAGGGTAGGGTTGAAGGAGAGCACTCCTTGAGCAAGGAAGTGCTAGGAAAAAGTGCACAGAGCGCCTGGGACCTGGAGGAAGGGGCTGACTGCCTGTGGCTGCTAAGGTGTCCCAAAGTGATTCATGGGTGGTTCCTGAACTTGGTCTCCCCCATATCAAAACAAGGCGTTCTTTCCCTTAAAAGAAGATGGGTATGTTACATGTTTTACTCCAAGTAGTATGTTAGGTCAGTCTTAATCTTAGGACTAAAATTCTGAATAATAGTCAGCTCTCAGGGCTGGACTTCTAAGTAATTACTCTTGAGATCAATCATTTAGTGTTTTCTTTTTTTTTTTTTTTTGGTACTAGGGATTGAGCCCTGAGTTTCATTCATGCTGGGCCAGTGCTCCAAATGTTCAGTGTCTTTTTAATTGGGAAACAATCATGTTCACAGACTGATTTTTAAAAAACTACTGTGCATTGTTAAGAAAACAAAAATGTGTAGGAGTGAATCTCAATATTAATCACTTTGAATAAAGTGGAAATTGGAGCCTGCTATTTAATAGTCCATTAAAAATTATTTGTACTCCTGTTAAACTTAGTGCCTAGAATTTACCTATGCTCCCTAAAAATAATTTTAATTATTAAATTACTGATTTTTTTGTTGTCAGGTGACTTGAACCCATGTATTATTTTCTATATATTTAGTAAGTGTAATATAGGTTTTTTTTCTTTTAGTTGTTGGATTAGATATGGTTGAATTCCAAGATGAGTTTATTTACATTCGTTCCAGTTTATTTTTTTATTTTTTATTTTATTTTAAAGATAGTAAAATCCAATAAAACGTAAAGAACAAAATCCATCAAAACAAAGCAGTGGAACTGGTACAGAACTTCTAAGAAAGATACTATGAAAACAGTAGCTACTATAGTATATCTTGTTATTTTCAGAATAGTTGACCTTTCCAACAGGTATAGTAAAATCAAACCAAACCAAAACAAAACAAAACAAAACAAACCCCCACAATAAAACCAATAAAAACAGAGTATAAAATAAGGCCAAAATACAAAACAAAACAAAACAAGAAAAAAAACCCCAAAAATTAATCAGAATAAAGCAAAACAACGAGAACAATATTGGGCCTCGAAGACAAGACAGAAGAGAATCCCCCATTTTTGCTACACTGTGCTCTGTCATCTTCCAAAGAGATGCTCAGGCTGCCAGCCCCAGGCCTGCAAAATGAACAAAACAATACTAGTATCCAGCTGATCTGTGTACCTTAGTTGCTATCAGTGTAGCCAGACCTCCGAATGAGCAGGTTGCTTTACCAGGGGAGGTGGGGGTGGGGAGGGTGTTTCTCTTCCTGGGATCCACGCGGGTCGCGCAGGCCCCTGGAAAGCTGTATTACTCCTGTCCTGGTTGGAGGCGCTCAGGCCCGGCTGGGCGGGCTCCCAAGAAGCCCTCATTCTAGTTTTGATTCAAGACCGCAGTTTCCCTCTATCTCTCTAAAAATCAGAAGCCAGGACTACATTTTGTTTTTTTTGTGGTATTACTAGCTGGTTCTTGACAGACTGCTATCTGTGGTGAGGTTTGTGATCTCTAAGTGCTTTTGCAAGCCTGCTTTCCCAGGTTTGGTAGTCTGTCCAGGTCAGAGGTGAGGATTATTGAAATGCTTGCTATACTGTGATTGGTGTAGCTACCTGGTTTGTACCATTTATCCAGACAGGCCATTGATAGTATCTGTTTTGTAAATTAATGCATATAGCAAATTGCATATAACCCTCATCTCACAGTAACCATCTTTTGTGTCAGACTTGGAACTTCACTGTGTGTATGTTCTTCTTACATGGAGTGAACCAGATGACAGAAGAGTAGCTCTTGTTAGGCCTTTTCTCTGTGTGAAGTAACAAGAGATGAATGACAATGTGTAGTAAGGCAGTTTGGGTCAGTGCCCTGAGGATGTGTTCTCATTATGTTGACTTTTCTACAGGGAGACTGTGCTGGGGTTTAAATCTAGGGCCTTGTGCATGTGAGGCAGCTGATAACAGTCACATGGGTCCTTTTACTGGCATCCCCTAGGCAGTTTCTGGCCCTCTTATGGCTGGCTGGCCTTACGGGTTTTGAGGTGGGACACTTGATATAAATAGAACACACAGAGTAAGCTGGAGAAAGAGGATTGGAGACACCATTTGAACCAAAGCCATTTGCTTTGTTCACTACACACCATCAGCCAGCACCTCTTGAAAAGGAAGTCTGATACTGTCCTGGACTCTATTCACTGGCAGAAGACCTGTGAGCATAATAGAGTCCTTTCATGTGCTAAGAGATGATTAGGCTCTTATTAAAGTTTTGGCTGGGTGCTCCTCATTTAAGTAGGATGTGATGATGGAACTTCCTTCCAGTGACCATATCATGAATGTCAGAGGCTAATGTAATGCCTTTTAAAAACTCTTGTCATTTATAAGGAGTTGCTGAACAATTGACCATTCTCAACTTTAACATAAAAAAAATTTCTTGTTTCTCTCCACACACATATTTGTTATTGTTTTTGTGGTACAGGGATTGAACATATATATATGTATCCATACATGTATATGTATGTATATGTATACGTACATATATGTGAATATGTATTTATACATATACATGTATGTGTATATATATGTATACGTATATTTTAACATTAACTTGATATTTATTGTTACATTGGTGCATAGAAGAAAAACTGAAATACTTAACAACAGAAGGATGCTTATTAAATTATGGTATATCAGTATTATGAAATAGTATGTGGTATTAAAATGATAAATTGACAGGATACAGTTGACCTGGGGAGGTTCCTGAAGGAACAATACTAGCTAAATTTGATTAGTGCTTCCTGTAAATGAGGCATAGTTCCAGGGCTTTCTAGGTACCAACTTACTGATCCTCACAATCACCCTATGAGCTCAGTACTCTTATTATTTTCTTATAAATGAGGAAGCTGAGACCTGGGTGCATTAACTCATCTAAGGATAAGCTGTTAGCATTTGGTAATGGTATAATATGAACCTGTACATCTGGATAGACAAAGAAGCTTAAAATAATTTTTTTGGGTTACATATTAAAGTATATTATAAGACAAAAGTTTCACTATAGGACATTAATTCATCACTCTTCCTGAACTGTATGGGTTATCTTATATATTTTAGATTTTTATTGTGCTGTATGTGACCTTAGAATTCATTTAATCTTTTGCTTTCCAAATGCAGCTCTCCCTTTCTTTAAAACAACAGAATCTTCCTGATAAACAGAACAAAACTTCCTACTGATTTGGAACTACAGTGCCCTCTTTTCCTGTGAATGCCATGTAAAGTCCACCTCTTTGATGTTGCAGATGGGACTATGCGTCCTAGAGATTACCTAATGTTCACTGAATTGATGTTTTCAGGGATGTGAAGTACATTAGGCTAATAAGCCATACAGGTAGATTTTTATTATGCCCATTAAGGAAGCTGAAGTTTAGATAGAAATTAAGACCAAAGCCACAGAAGAGATCATTACCATGGATGGGTAGGATGCCCATCTCACCTTGTCTGTAGGGGTCTTATTAACATGGGAACAACAGTGCCCTACCAGAGCTCTTCATCTGAATTCTGTCTCTTACTGTTGACTAAATTAGGAAGTTTCTGAGCACTTGTAATTAGGGTGGCATATTTACCATAGGTGTCAGTGGGAGAGTGATTTAGAATAGACATTGAACGCTTGGACTGTCATAACAAAATACCATAGTCTGGGGGCCTTAACACAAATACATTTCCATAGTTCTGGAGGCCGAAAGGGTGCTGGCTGACTCATGTTCTGTGAGGAGTCTCTTTCTGGCTTACAGACGGCCACCTTCTCTGTATACTTACATGGTGAGGAGACAGAAAGTGTTTTCTGTTGTCTCTTCTGATAGGGTACTAATCCTCCACCAAGATGACCTCATTTAACCTTCATTACACCCACAAAGGCTCTCTATAAATAAAGTCACCTTGGGAATTGGGCTTCAACATAAGAATTTTAGGGGGATGTTCAGTACCCTGCAGTTTTCCAGTCATTTCTCTTTATCTCTATGTAGGAGTTGATCCTGTGAAAGGATTTATTCCACTTGTAACAGGATCAGTTACATTTGGACCTTTATTACTCAGTGAACTACCTGCCACATGGTAGAAGTCTAATTATTGTTTGTTGATGAATTAATATAGACAAACATCATTTTTTACCTTTTTGTGCCTGAAATTTTCTTGTGGCGGTCCAGTCCATTTTCTCACGTATGGTGGCCAAGTGGTAATGTTCCAAGAAGGTGTTGATTTAGTAGCCTCCAGGAGAATTGAGTGACTTAATGGAAGTACTACTGAATTAAGCTTGAAGGGATAAAAGCTGCAGGGTAGAAAGGGCAAGGAGAAGTCACTGGAATAGTTTCTGCTGTTGTTAAGTGAAAAGCTTAGAGCTGATCTTTCTGACTGTTAAGCTAACATGGAAAATATGATGCTGCATGTTTCTCACTATCCATTAAGTTATTTGGGAAGGAGACATTTCTATTCTGCCACTAAATACAAATAAACATTTATCGTATGGCTTGTAGAAGTAGGAAATTTGAACATACTGTTTAGTAAGAGATTTTTAAAAAAGAAATGTGCTAGTTTCCTTAGAGACTTAGTGAAACCCAAAATTAAAAGACTGAATTACATTTCCACGAAGGATTTCTTTGGATAACACAGTGTCAAATGCAGCTCTGCAGTTTTCTGATAATTTACCTTAATACCAGCAGCACCACAAAGGGAGACGTGAGAAGAGATGTGATAACCCAAGGAAGAGTCAGCATCTTGGTAATGAACTCAAGGAATCACTTGCTTTTGTTTGCCACTGACATAAGTAATATCTGAAATGTCTAAGTATCTGTTCTTAGTCTGGAATTACTTCCAAAAGTCATTTAAGCTGGAATGATTTAAAACAGAAGACTTGAAAGGACGTAGAACCATACTGTTTTAGCCTGGGTATGTGGGCCATAATCCTCTAGAAGGTAGTATTTCTACTGAAATGAGAGGCAGGAATAAATGAAGAAAATTTGGAAATGTTTCGATCTCCTTATTCCCAGCGTGGTGTATGATGATAATTAAAAGCACACTGCCAAATGTTAGTGAGTTACATATATTCAAAATAATGACAAAGTGCTATTTAGCATTTTATTTGCTGCTGTTTTACTTTACATGTTTAACACTTGTCTAATTTCAAGATGTATGAATCTTACATTTTAACTTCCCCTTAAACTAATCAGCAAAGTACATAAAAATTCTTAGGGCAAGACTCTCTTCACATTAATCCTAAATGCCCTTTAGGATTGTACAGTTGGTCTCCTTTTCCTTTCCTTCTTCCAAGCATGGATTTACTGTAATCCTGGGAATCTTAATCTAGTGCAGCAGGTTTCCAGTTTTTGATCATGACTCACAGTGAAGCATGTTTTACTTTAGTTTGGGTATAACTAAAACAGAAGTTTCATAAAGCATTTCTTACCCCCCTGTGTAACATACATTCTGATGCTTCTCTTCAAAAAGTGCATACCTTCACCCCCAGGAAACTGATTTCAGACCACCAGATCTTTACTGGCAACTTGAAAAAAACACTAGCCTGCTGTAGAGAATGGTAGAAAAGGAATAAGTTTGTCTTGTCTTAGGAGCCTAATCTTATTTTCCAATTACTACAGGAAAGGGGAAAAAAACAAGCCTTTTTCTTCACCAGAGCCTGTTTCTTCATCTGTCAAGTGAGGGGCTGGCCTTGGTTTTGAAGTTGCCCTCCACCTTCAGCTTTCTTCTTGATCTCTCTGGTCCTCTTTCCTAAAGTGTTCAGTGAGCAATTAAATCTGTTCATGCTGTGACAATGCCCTCAGGTCCTGAAGCTTCACACTTACTCTGTAATTCTTTAGTTGTAAAGCTCTAATACGACACTTCCCTGCTATTCCCTTCTGCTTTTTAGAATTTTTATTTTTGTGTGTATCTTCACATGTGTTAGCTGGAGAACTGAGATGTAACCCTGGGTTGTACATACCTGTTCTGTTTTTTTGTGGGAGCTTGCTTTTTTCATTCTTATTTTTCAGTTCCCCTGATTTGAGAGTATTCTGGACTGTGAATTAAGGCTGGAGAAGTGATTTTGGGGGACATTTGCAACAAGGAGAGCTGAAATCACTTCTTATCAGCTAAAGATGTTTGTTGACTTCTCTGCTGGTTGTTGGGCCCAGTGCTAACCGGCTACTTAGCACTTTCTCTTCTGCTCCCTTCGCTCATAATCTCTTCTGGAGACTGGTAAAAGCACTCTGCTATCAGCAGGGCTCTTTGTAGTGTTTGGCTATGGTATCTGGAGCATTCTGGGTTGAACCCAACATGCTATAATCTGCAGGACCTGTGGGGCCACTGTCGTGAGACTTTTGCATGGCATCTGACAGAGGAACCTCTTTTAATAACCTCTGGCAGTAGCACTCTGCAGATCTGAGCTCTCAAAGGTGAGGCTTCCTGAAACCTTCCCTCCAGGTTAGGTCTCTTTCACCATATTTTAAAGAAAATATTTTTCTGGCAAGAACAAAATAAGTCAGAAGGGTAAGGTTGTGCTTTGGCTTGTGGGAAGCAGAAGAGAAGTATAGATACTGGTTGGAGTTTGGCAGACTGACTCAGATCTCAGCTCAGGTACTTAATAGCTGTACAACATTGGGCCAGTTTTCTGAGTCTCAGTTTTCTCACATATGAAATGAGTCTAATAATGAGCAAAGTGCTCACGGTACTCAGGGTGGTCAGAATGTCCTCCCAGGAGAACAAGGTTGGGCTTTTCTGAGGTGGCCATCTTGAAGTTGGAGACTTGGTATTAGAGTATGTGGCATGGTCCCCAGATAAGAGGGCCAGAATAATGAGGAAGCTGCAGGGAAGGAAGACAGAGCTCCAGCCCTATGAACACTAATTTGGGCCCTTCCTTGGTGTGAGAAGGCATTGCTTTGCACTACACAGTATCACACCTTTTTAGCTCATGTATTAGGAAAGCTAATATTGATCTCTCTTACTGCCCCTCCCCTGTGGTATTCATGAGTGACTCACAGGGTGTTACCTGAAGCAAAACTTCAGAGAGAAAGATAGACTGGCCCCTCATTTGCACAATCCTGAGCCCAGATGTTTCATTGCAGTAGTTGAGTATTTATGGAATTAGAGTGGCATTATTTGCAAAATCAAGACACCTTACCATGGATTTTTTGGTCTCTATGGAATATAAATCAGATTAGGAGCTCTTTATGCTGTGTCACAAATCATTACACATCCATGTTTTGCCCTTATGAGATGTGGATAATGTCTCTTAGAAATTTGGGCTTGTTAGCTAATGACTACGAAACCTTAGAAATAGGAAACTCACATGAATGACAAGAGCTTTTGTAATTGTACATTTGCATCATTTTGCTTAGCATCTTGGAAAGTTGTGCTTTCCATATGAGACCATCAGGATGATTCCCAGTTTTCTAACTGTAGAGCACACTCTGAAAGGAGTAATCTCCAAGGCTACCCAACACAGATGAGTTGTCCCATCGCCATGGAAATCCTGAAGTACTGTAACTCAGGCTGGGTTGTCTGGTTTGGGCTGACGTCGAAGAAGAACCTGTGATATTGTAAGCACACAGCAGTTAGAAAATATGAGGACCTGAGGTTAGCAATGGCTTCTACACGAGTACTCATGTCCTTTGTTCCTGTAGCCTGAGACATACATTGTCTAGAAACATCCAAATTTTTCTTTATTTCTGCCTAGGTAATTACATTTGCACTTAAACTTCAAAAAGATGTCAGATGGTAGAAGTCTTAAAAAATGGATATTTATTTATTAGAGAGTGCCACAAGTAGTAACTAGACAGTATGCCATTTAATAGTTTATATTATCTTTGTTTTGTTTCAGGCAGTGGCGCTACTGCTGTTGTGCAGGCTGCACTATGCAAACCCAGACAGGAACGTGTGGCAATAAAGCGGATCAACTTGGAAAAATGCCAGACCAGTATGGATGAACTATTAGTAAGTAAAAGTGAAGGGGGTATCAGCCTTTTGCTCTTCTTAACCCATGAGTGTGTGGAGGTGTGTGGGAGAAGAGTGGGGTGTTTGTGGGTGGGTGTTATCTTCTGTGCTGACATATGTATTTCTTGAGGAGCATGCCGCACTGCTTTTGCTCTCCTGATTAATAATGTGTACCTATCATGTCGTATGAGGTATGCCTTACTTTGCTTTGACAACAGTATTTTGCCCACTTTGTACAACCCCAGGGGTCTCAGTGTTGCCATTCCATTGCATATCAAGAGACCACACTTCATAGAATGACCTCAGGTCATACAGTTTCTGATTGCAGTGTTGGATGATGAGCTTCTGGCCCTCAGTCTAGAATCCCTGGAACAGAAAAGTTGCCTCCTAAATTATTTGTTCTTTTTTGTTGTTGTTGTTGTTGTTGTTTTGGTTTTGTTTTGTTTTGGCTTTTATAAATTACAAAATCACATACAAATGGGAGACATTTTTAAAAATGCACAGTAGCTTGCATTTGGCTAATGACAAGTTTGTTTTTCTTACAAGGTAACTCGTATTTATTATTGAAAATGAAATATGTTCCCTGAATAATGAGCTTGTTGGTGTGAATATGATTGTAGTAACATTGGTTGGTTGAAGGAACATTTGCTTTTGGCTTAACCGATTCATTATTAAATGAACAGCTTGGCAAATGGTTATTAGTTGCCCAGCAAACTGTGAAGGGTTTGAGAGTTTAATCTTATAAATATAGTTGTCGTTCTGCCTGCCAGTTTTCTTTTTTTCCTTTTGGCCATTTATTTGAGGATAATATAAAACTACATGGAGGAGTTAACTGATTGGTTATCCCAACACTAATCCCAATGCAAATATTAGTCCAATAGCTCCATACAGGCTACAAAGTATAATGACTGTTGGCTCCAAATAAAGAAGCCTTTTGTTACGTTCCACACTGGAAATGGAGTATCATTAACAAGAGCTTTTTGTCTTTACTCAGAATATAGCTTTTATTTTAGGCTAATTACAGTACACTATAGTATAAATTAAGGACAAGGATAAAACTGTACTTTTCCAGAGCTGTTAGGCCTTACATGTTAAAAATGAGGGCACACAATGTATAGATTTCACTGAGACTGAAGCAACAGATTGCCAGCTACAATTTAGATTAAAGCAAGGGTTTCCACATATTAATGTTAATTATAAAAATTTGCATATATTTGCTTTTTGCTCCCCTGAGAATTTTAGCTGTGCTTTACACTTATGGAAATTACTACTGCATGCTGTTTGTCTGTTCCTTGCTCTTATGGTGACCAATAAAATTGTGCCTTTGTCATCCAACGAGTTTTCAAGGGCACTTTCCCTGGGTGTCCCGAAAAAATATTGAGCAAACTATAGGGCGAGCTGTCTCCTGCTTCTGCCATTAACTTGTTTTTTAACTTTAGTTGAGTTACCGAACAGCTTTGGGTTATTTTAAGAGAGAATTGGCTTGAAAAATAGCTAAGATTTCTTTCAGGGTCCTCAAATTGTGTGGCTATATGTGTGTGTTTTTTATTATTTTAAGTTCAGACTATACATTAAACTTATGTACTGTTTGAAAATGCCACTCAAGAACTTGGTGTTAGGGTTTTATTGTGGTTTGAGATCCCAGCATCTTTTGGCTGCCAGCAGAATATTTATACAGAAAATGTCTAAAGTTTGTGCATACTTGTGCTTTCTGGGCTAGGTTGGGTTGATGGCAGTGGTCCCTGGTCGCTATGAAGCCTTCAGTTGCCCAGAACTTTCATACTTGCCCTTTGCTGGCTTTGCATCATCTGCTGCATGGCATGGTAGCTGTGTAGTGGTTCCTTTGGGGGTCAGCAGGGGGACCCTCGTTCTTGTCTCTTTTCCTGGAACCAGTAAGCAAAACTTTGCCATTTGGAGGTACTCAAACTTGACTGTCTAAGGCCTGGTGCTTCTATGGCTGTGTGGTTGGTTCCATTAGTCTGATTTATTACTTAGCCTATTAGTGGTGGTTAATTTATTTTCCTCATCTTTTTATTTTTCTCTGTAATGCCGGTGATTGAGTGTAGTATCTGCATAGTTAGTTATTTTACATTGAAAGGGGTACTAATGTAATAAATTTTTTGCTTTGATCTTAACCTTGAACCTTTGACCTTTTGATGTCTTGCTTTATTTAGAGAAAGGAGGAACAGCTATGGTTCTTTAGGATGTACTATTCCCAGGTCTTTTTCAAACAAAAAGAAACAGAATTTATAGTATAGTCTGCCTAAGGCAGCCAGGCTTTTGTGGTTATTTATTGACACATGAGATTGTGTGGAGTGAAGTTGCTGTCAGCCTTTCAACTTTCAATACTGCTGTTGCTTGCACTTTTATTGTTTCTGCGGGTTTGCATTGTGACAGTGTTTAGAGATCCGGTATCCTAATAATCCTTTAATTCCATGAGTGTGTATTGTATACAGGTCAGTGCCCTGTATCACCTCACACATTGTGCTGTGTGTTAACTGGAAACCATTGTTCTTAGAAGAAACAATGGCCACTGGGATCTTTTATCTTGTGAGAGTATTATGTCACAGAAGTCACAATTATCAACTATTTGGTGGCCATTGAAATATTTGTCACCCCTGATAAAAGTGTATTACCTCCTGACCTCTACTCTCTGCACTATCCCCCCACTTTCCTTATCCTCCACCTTCCTTGTCCCATGGTAAGAGGGACTCTGTGTACAGAGGCTGGGTGTGATGGTACATGAAGTTTGGACAATTGACCCTAGACTGCTTCTTTGCATAGTGGAACTGTCAGAACATTTTCCTGTGGTCACTGAGTTGGTTCCAGGTTTTGCTGAAGAAGGACCCAAGTCATCGTGGTTTCTGAGGCAAAGTGCTAATTACAGAGCCATCCTCTCTGAGAATGAAAGGAGGAAAAGAAACGTTAGATAAGATCATTGATACTAAATAATTGCTGATTCAAGTTTATACTGTTGAATGAGTACAGTGATAATTCCTGAAATTTAAGTTAGTTACAGATCTGAAATGTACTTATTTATTTGGCAAATACAGTTTTTATGTGTGGTTAGGTCCATAAAATGAATGAACTTTGGATGGAAGTACAAGGCTAACTGTTCACACACACACACACACACACACACACACACACACACACACACACAAAGTAAAACAGCAATTAGATTAAAACACTAATGGCATAATGTGAATAACATTCAGTGAAGTATTGCTGGTCTATTTTGTATATTTCTGACTATCCAAACATGGATCCTCTGATAATTTCTGAGATTTGTTAATCCCCTGTTAGTTGTTAACCCCACCACGATGATTTAAGTGAGTAACCTTAATTAGCTTAACACCTGCTGGGAGATATTTACAGTTTTGGAGCAGGAACTTTTTAATTCTATAACTGTTAAACCCTGTAAATGCCAGACACTAAGCTAAGGTGATGGGAAAACAAAGACGGTGCCCATTCCTTGAGCATCCATGGATTAGCAAATGAGTCTCTCCATTCTTTTGCTGGATTGGCACCAGTTTTGAGCTACAGATATCTTTCTGCTCTGTTTCTTTTGCCTGGAAATGATTTGGCATATAGATATACAGATTACTGTTCTCTAATGTGTCTTCCATTGAGGGAGTCCTTGCTCTCCAGTAGGAGTTTAAGGCTTGCTAAGTGGGTCTGAAGCATTGTCTTGCAAACTAGTATAGTCTATGTACAGATGGCCTTGAGGTTTCTTGAAAGAGCTTGTTTCTCTGGCTTGTGGTCAGCCTCAAAGGTTAGAGATACCACCCTAGGGCACATTTGACTTTCCTTAAAATCTATTACATGAATGAAGAATTAATCAGTTTTTTTTTAAAGTCATCCGTCTTTTCAGGCACTGACATCAAGTGAACAAAATAAATTCCATAAATATGACATAGTCCTTTTTATTTACCTGAAAGCCCACTTTTCTAACCTTCAGGGTCTCTCCTTTTTTTTTTTTTTTTTTTTAATCCAGGGCTTGATGGAAAATTTTGTTTTATCACCATACTTGAATTTTGTGATTTTTAGACTTAAACCATATGCCTCTCAACACTTTTCTGTAGAATTTTAGTGTGTTTTTTGTACCTACTCATATAAACTCAGCTTCACTTTCACATCCTTACACTTATATCAATATAATCAGAGCTTATAATTTACTTCTTAGGATAGGAGAGCTCACTTGTAGGAGAAATCACAGCCCAGTGTCCAGGCAGAGTACTTATTTCTTTTAAAAGAAAGGAAGGAAGAAATGAAGGAAGGAAAAAAAAAAGAAAGAAAAATTGTTAAATAATTACATTACTAAGCTATGTAATGATCATTAAAATATTTTAGTTTGTGATGGATGGCAGATATAAGCAAATTCATTTCAAAGCAAGCAGGACTACACAAAGTCATGAATGTTGAATATTGTGGTAGAGGAAAAGGGCTTCCTGACTCCCTGTAGAATTCCTCAAGAAGACTTTTGAAGAATGACTTTCACTTCTGGTGCTTAGTCTTCTTGTTCTTTTAAGGGAGAATTATGTTAGATAATAAAAATTTATTTTCCTTAGCAAAATTCTCTGATCATATATATTTAAAAATTAATTTTTAAAAACAAAATCTCTTTTTAAATCCAACAAAATACTAATTACTAGCAAAGAATGCTTTATTCAGAATTTAGGGTAGAACCAAGTGACTTGTAGTATGACAAAAATCTGCGAAGTCATAGATTTGGGAACACAGTATCTGGTCTTTCCTTTATGTGCTTAATGAAGTTGCCTTGAACGGACAATTTGCCCTTCTGATATTTGCTCTTTTCTTCCTTCCTCTTAATAATTTGCTCTGTCTCTCTGACAGAATTTATAGATGAATCGAGAACTTTTTCTTCAAAACAAAGCCTCTGCTCTCATTTTAATTTCTGCTGTGGCTTTATTATTTCTTCTTTTTCTTGATCTCTGTGCCTGTCCATTCAACCACCCTTTCCTTTCCTTTTGTCCCTCCTTCCCCGCTTCCCTTGCCTTCCTTCTATTCCCTTCTTCTCTTTCTCTCCCTTTTCTTTTTTCCATTCCTTATAGGAATGAGTTAGCTATGATCTGTAGGTTATTTTGGAGAATAAAGTTCTAGATATTTACATAGCTTAATGATCACTTGAAGAATATTTACCCCTTGCTATCTGACACAGGCTTTTCCCATCAATTTTAAATGAAATTATAATAGTTGGCAGCCTCTGAGCATTTTCTTCATTTGGAATCCCCCACTTTATAGTTGAAATTTAAAGAAACAAAATAAAACAAAGCCCAAATACTTCATTTGCCTTGTTTTAATAACTCTTTGGGGTTATAGTGGTATTTCTGCAAGCATGTCTATTGTAGAAAGAGTATACTGATTTAGGTTGACATCTAAACAGTATAATTTTTGTGCGAGTTCTTGTGTGCATTTTCATTATTGCATCTATGAAAGTGTTTTTCCATTCTTTTTGAACTTAAGAATTTTCTAGCTAGTAAATTAATTATTCATATCCCAGCCCATTTCTCATATGTGGGAACAAATTGCATTTGGTTATTTGTTGTAGTTTTTTATCCCAGGGGTTTATCATTAAAATACAAGTGTACTTCACTGAGTGTAGTACTATTTTGAGCATTTCAGTTCTCAACAGTTATGTTTTGTACTTTCATTTGTCTGTGCCACTCAGCATTGTAATTATATTTGTATGATTTAGTGTTTTTGTTTACCCAAGTACAGTCTTATTGAGGACAGAATTAGAAATGGAAAAGTTTGGGCTTTTTTGAAAACATGAAAACATTTTTAAGAAATTAGAGAATAAATAATGCAAAACAAATTTAGTCTTACAGTTCTTATATTAATTACTTTTATATTTATATTTTAGTTTTTTATTTATAATTATATTTTAGTTCTCATATCAAACTGGGACAAAATACCTGATACTCACAATTTAAAGGAGGAAAGATTTATTTGGCTCACAGTTTTGGGGGGTTCAGTCCATGGTTGGCATCTTCCAAGGTAGAAGCAGTATGACAGAAGGGCATGGTGGAGATAAACTCTTCATTTCATGGCAGCCAGGAAGCAGAGAGATAAAGGAGGAGTTGGGGACAAGAATATACCCTTCTAGGCCATTTTCCCAGTGACCTGCTCCTTGGACCACATGAAACTTTTGGGGAACATTTTAGAACTAAGTAATAACAGTTCTCTAACAGTTACGTTAGTTTAAAAGTATGTACAATTTCATTAGAGAAATTAATTTTTATTTTTGGAACATCAAATTTAAAAGTTATACCATAGTTTCTCCAGATACCCTGGTTGAATTTACTTTTAAGTTATTTTATACAATTGCTAGAAATAGCTCACTAGGTAGGCTTGCTAAGTTTCATGCTGTTCTTTTCAAAAAACAAGAAGATGAGTATTTCAAAAGACTGACTTTCTTGGGCTTGTGTGTTCTCAGTAACAGAGGCCTCATACACACTCATTTTCAGAGTAGAAAAAAATGTCAGAAACATTCCAGATTAAAAATTATATCTCATTCTTCCTTTTCTTATTTTGATTGCTTCTTTTTCTTTTTCTTTTTTCTTCTTTTCAAGATGGGTCTTACTTATGACTGGCCTTGAACTCAGGTTCTTCATCTCGGTCTCCTGAATAGCTGAGATTATTGGCATGGGCCACTGCACCTGACTTGTTTACATCTGACTGTTTTATACCTCACTTTTGTCATCTTCACATTTCTGGAAAATGTTTGGGTTGAGACAGACAGATACTTTTGTTCTTCCCTGTATTATCTTTGCTCTTGTTTTGTTTGATTTTTCCTGCAGTGAATTATGCTGCTGCTGCTGCAGGAAGACTGTGCATTGTTGAGGGGGCAGGGTGAGGGGACAGTAGTTGGCTCTGCTACCTTGGCATGAGCTTGTTCCCTGGCAGAACCCCAATGGCTCATGGCATCCAGGCACGGGACAGGAGACACTACAAGAAGAGAAAGACACATTTTTTCTCTTGTTCACAGTAATTTGGTGATGAAGCCAAATACCCCAGCAGGCTAGAAATTGGCCTCTTGCTTTCCAACAGTACAAGCTGGCTGTCTAGAGAAATTCTTCCTGGTTCTGCTTTGTATGATAGGTTAGTGGGCTTTTTTGAGTACTGCACTGCCATTCATAGACAATTAAATGATCTAAAAGCAGTTGTGAACAGCTGAGTCTGATACTGTTATATATAACGGGTATATATCATACATGAATGCTATTATTTCTTGAAGAATTTTTTTTTTTTGGTACCAGCGATTGAACTCACGACCTTGAGCTTTCTAGACAAGTGCTTATGCCACTAAGCTAAATCCCTGGCCTTGAAGAATGTTTTTAATCAGCTCTGAAAGGTAATCCTTTACTATGTTTTTGGTTTTGGCTTTTTTTCCTTTTAGTACTAGGGATTGAATCCAGGGCTTTCTCACTGAGGTACATCTCCAGGACTGTTTTCTGTTTTAAGACAGGGTCTTATTAAGCCAATGTGTTGCCCAGGCTGGTCCCAAACTTCCAGTCCTCCTCCTTAAGCCTCCTGGAGTTCTGGGAGTTTTCATAATACCACTTTTCTTTGGAAGAAAGTAACTATACCAAAAGCTTCTACATTGCCAAGCAAGATTTGTTAGTTTTTTTTTTCCTCTTTTTTTCTTTCTTTTTTTTTTTAACTTCTTGCAGTGTCCCCAGTTTTGTGACACCATAACCAAGAGCAAGCTCTGGGATGTACATTCTATTCTGTGTTCTGTTAGCAAGAAGATGCTTTACTTGTTGTGATTTCTTGGCTGCGTTTGAGGATTTTTCTGTCCAACTGTCATGACACTTTACACTTTTTCTTTTGGAACCAGGCCTTGTATGTGCTATGCAAGTGTTCTACTGCTGAACTATATCCCTAGCCTTTTTAATTTTATTTTAAGGCACAGACCCATTAAACTGCCCAGGCTGGCCTCAAGTTTGTAGAGTACCTAGGGTTACCAGGTATTTACTACCATACCTGACTGACATTTCACACTCTGACAGTTGCTCTCTCTAAAGACTTCTTTATAAGCACTGATTAAGAATGTCACAGAATTTATGCTTCCATTTTAAGAGATTTCTGTTTCCAAAATATCAAGCCATTTCCCATTTCTAATTATGCCTTCAATTAAAATATGCTCAGAAACTCCAAGTCACATGAAAATACTTGCAGAGCTGGGGACATTTGTTGATTCATTCATAAATAGTGCAAGACAGAATATTTGACTCATTGTTCCTTGAATAGGTTTTTCTCTTTTGATACTTTCTCCTAAAAGAGAGATGAGTCTGTGATATGAATAGTCTGTCTTTTATAATTTAAAAAAAATCTCACAGTGACATATTTCATGATTGAAAATAATAGTCCAGAAAAGTATAGTGTTCTTGTAAAAGCTTTGCTAATCTTCTGTTTCTTTGCTGCTATTCAAAATCACTGAAGTTTATTATTATTTATTTATTTTCAATCCTACTACTTGCAAGGTTTGTTTACTTACGAAGACTAAGTTGCTTTTCCTAATGAGGCTGACTTTGTGGAAGGGTGAGGTGGAATGTGAATTTCACTAGTGTTTTTATTTAACTCAGTTACCCCCATATCATTTAAGGAATTATTTAAATGCTTGGAGTGGGTTGTCTACATTTTAAAGATAACTGTGTATTTGGTTATATTTTGCATTTGAAAATATATATTTCATTTGACAGTATTTGTAAATTGTACGTAAATATGTATATGTGTATTTCTTTTTTAGATTAAGTTGCAGTGTGGGAGATGTATCTGAGAGACAGGTGATTCAGCGTCTCATTGGAAGAAAAGTGCACCTCAGTGCTTAGCTCAAAGGAGTGGTTCTCAGCTGCACATAGGGTCACCTGGGAGCCTTGAGCCATTTTCATTCTCAGGCTATGTCCTAAACCAATTTACATCAGTCTCCCTGGGCTAGGGCCAGGCATTGGTATTTTTAAAGTTCCCCAGTGATTTCAGTGCGCAGCAAAGATTGACATCCACTGCTTTAGATTTAGAAATGCGTACTTACCTCCTCAGATTAACTGTGCATAGTGTTGGAGCTTGAATAGCTTTGATTTCTTAACTAGGGCTAAGTAGAATATTTTCCCACCATTATCAGATAAAGAATTTATTTAGGATTTACATAAGTTGTAAAAATATGCTAATTTGGTTAAGTATGGCTTAATATTTTGAATTCAGAATCCATTTAAATGCTTCCTTTTCAGTAACAAAATCTCTTTCCTTTTATTGCCTTGTGTATCTCATGGTTTCAGAGACAAAAGAAACCAGGCTTTAAGTTTTTTAAAAATTCTTACACCTTCAAATTTGTATTATTTCTCTCTCTCTCTCTCTCTCTTTTTTTTTTTGTGAACACTTTGCATAAGTATGTACTTAGTAGCCTCTTTATTCCAAAAGACTTGGAGGCAGCTTGCCAGGAATATGTGGAGTATTACAAAGTAGTAGAAGTTAAAAACAGAGTTCAACAACTTGGAAAACATGGATGGGAGCAGTGTAGATTGGAGGGGAGCTAAAAACTCATGATGGGTCTGGGCATGGCTGCATGTACCCTGTAATCCCGGCACCCTAGGAGGCTGAGGTAGGAGGATTGCCAAGTTGGAGTGCAGTGTGGGCACTTTGGCAACTTAATGAGACCTTGTCTTTAAAAAAAGTCGGGGGGCTAGAGATGCGGCTCAGGGTGGAGGGCTGAGTTTGAGCCTTTGAACCAAAAAAAAAAAAAAAAAAAAAAAAGGTGAAACAATGACCAAATAACCCAACCTTACATTACAGAAAACTGCTTGAGCCAGCAGGACCAATGCCTGTGTCACATGCCCCTTCTTTGTGAAGCAGGTATATACTTACGCATATCCTACTAGGAAAAGGTGAGCACCCACCTCTGTTTGTCTCTCTTCGCCTTCAGGCCAAGTTAGGAATTGGTGAAATTTCAGATTACTGATCAGAGTGTGAAATACTAAATTAACTTTTAGCATTTGTGTTATATGCCAGACATTCCCCAAGGAGTTTCATACCAGATGTCCTTTTACTTATTTCACCGTGTTCCTGTATAGATGGAAGTATTAGTCTCATTTTACAGAAAGGGAAAGTGAAGTTCAAAGAGACTGAATAACCTGGCTGGGTGATCAAGCTGGTTCAGTATTTACTTTTTCAGAGCCAGCCGTAATTTAGTGTAGCTCTTCTTACAAAGTTCTTGGAGGATCATGTCTTTGTTAATACTATTTCTTGCTTGTGCATTATACTATTTATAGGAGAAGTAAGATGTTGGGGAGAGAACAAAGGCTATAGAGCAACATTAAAAATCTCATAAATATTGCACTCAGTGTCTTTCTCTCTATCTTCAGAGAGTGAATTTCTCTATAAACTCTTCATATTTCTAGGGTAGGATACATTAAAAGAGCCACCTTAGAGACCCACACCACCTTACGGTTTGCAAAGTTTGCTGCCTGCCACAGCAGCAGAGTGTGGGTGTCCTTTGATTTGTCTTCCCTAACCATGGCCTCAGCAGAGGGTTTCTCTGTGGCTGCCTGTTGACTTTTAGTGGTGGGTCAGGCACTTTACTGGCTACCTCATTTTAGGTCAGCATTTCCACTCCGGTGAAATTTCACTTGTGATGTGTTCCAGATGAAACCATGTGAGCAGAGATTAAATCGTGTACCATAGCTTGGTTTGGCACTCGATGACATGTCTGAGTCTTATTTCTCTGGACTTCTAAGGGAGCACTTGACTACAGTTTTGGCAGATGTGTTTTCTGGTTATCACATTTCTGTGATTTCTTCCAACTTTGACCTCCTGTTTTCTATCTCTGTGAATTTTTTCCCCTGTCCTGTCTCAAGTTCAAGCTAGCATAAACATACAGTCTCCCTTACTTCCACCCTTGCTTCCTGCACCTCTCTCAGGTAAGCTTGGGCCTGTTCTTCTACCCAGCCCTTTTAACCCTTTTGCCTTTTGTGTTTCTTCCTCTCCCTTTTGTCCAGCCCCCGTGGCTCCCTACTTTCCGCCAAAGCTCAATCTACTGTTTTGCCGCTCCAGGTCTGATTCCTGACTCACAGCATCAGCACCACTCAGAGACTGTTAGAAATGCATGTTCTCAGGCCTCGCTCCAAACCTTCCGAGTTGGAGGTTCAGACTCTCACTTCTGTATGAATTGTGGCATGGCTAAGGGAGCTAGAACCCATTCCTCCCTTGGGAAGGATGAAAAGTCTTTACATCAGTTTGCTTATCTTTGACCAATATTTTAGTTATTTTTGGAGATAAGAACAGATGAATGTATTTGGGAATAAATTTTTTTTCCCCCTAACCATTGAATGAAGTTAGAACCTTGGAGAAAATGTGGATAATTTAATTGATTTTGTTACAAAGGGAGCATTAAAATACCAACCTGACTACCATTTTAAAAATAAATGTAAGGTATCTTTTTAGGGAGTGGGGGGCTTAAACCCAGGGCCTCATGCATGCGAAGCATGTTCTGTGCCACCTCCCATATGCTGTTCCCCTGTCCTGCAGGAGGCCATTTTGTGGAAAGAACATTTCATTCAAGAAATACTTACATTTTAAAGGTTTTACTTTTTATTTATACCTCTCTAGAAGGCAGCTAAACAAAAGATTAATATATCAACTAAGGGCTAGATAGGCTTATGGAGGACCTCATTTTTTTCTTTAAATGTATTTCTGTTCCGTTTTTGGTTGATTGATCACACAGGTCACGTCCTAGCACAGAGTGACACATGTTCTTCCTGGAGGCAGGTTTCATAATGTCCTTAGGCGTCAGAGGCTCTGCTGTATGGGAAGATTGTGATGTGACACACATGGAATGGGAACTGGAGCTAGGGGTTCCAGTCAGGCACAAAATGACTGCAAGGTGCACAGAAGAGTGTGGGGTGGCGGCCCTCAGACTGATGCAGATCTGCTCCCAAGTTCCCTACCCATCTTCTGATCTGTCTTTACCCTGCTGCTATGCAAGGAGCATTACTGATGACAGTTCCTACCCTGTTTTAAGAATTTGGTAAATTGTACCCATAGGTTATCTAAAAGAGTTGAACATGGACACAGAAGTAGACCCGTGTGCAATTTGCTCATTGTAATGTCAGAGAACCTGATATTCTGGGTCGCTAGGAAGTGATACTATAACCGTAAATGTGAAGGTTAAAAAGTCGTGTGTTTCCTGACTTTGAGCTAATCTTGTTTTGATGCAAAAGTATTTCCTTTTCCATGAGCATTGTCCATTCCCATGAAGTACATCACTTACTGTGTGTTTTGATTAATGATTTAAAAGTTTGGAGCTAGGGAGGTAGATACACAAGCACTTGCATTGAACATAAGATGCTGAAAATTCAGAGCACACCTCCATTCAAGACACACTGTTTTCATTCTGTGGCCAGTGGGGATATCTGTTCTAACCGCACCCTTGCAGCTGCTATAAGCCAACCTGTGGACTGTCTCCTCACTGAGTGGACATTAGTGACTGGAAATAGGCATGAACTGGGCAGTGTTCTGTTTCTCCTTCAGAAGCATGTCATGATATCAGAATCTGACACCACAAACAGGTAGAAACTGGACCTCAGGTTCCAGATCTTGTTTAAATGATGGGAGTCATCAAACTGAAAAGTATCAGTTCTAGAAATCTCATCATCAGTTAAGTAAATGAGCCAAATGATAAAGGGACAATGTGTATATCATGAAAAAAAATAGAAAAGTAGTGTATTTTTTAGGAGCTTGCTCATGGTAAGGAGCATTTTAAACAAACATATGTACTATATTAAGGCATTGTGTGTGTTCCATGCTGTGGTATTCTGGCCAAGTTATCTGGCATTTGAGATCTTCTTAGTAATTTGAGGATTAGATAGTACCAGATATACTAAGATAACAGCCCGAATTGGAATGTGCTGGTCAGGTACCTGAGTTAACTCGAAGTTAACTAGTAGTTCATTATAATTGAAAATATTGTTTGAGGCCGGCTTGGGCTACAATGCCAGCACAAGGCCAGCCTGAGCTACATAGTGCGACCCTGCCTTAAAAAATTAGGGCCGGGAGTTTGGCTCAGCGGCTTAAGCGCCTGCCCTGGCAGGTGTGAGGTTGTGAGTTTGATCCCCGGTGCCGCAAAGAAAAAAAAAAAGAAAATATTTGTAGGAAGCATAAATGCACTTTTCTTTCATCATGAGTACAAAATACCATGCATGAGACAGCTTTGATGACGTAGGGTGTTCTTGTGGTTCTGGGGCAGCACTGTGAAAGTGAGTTGTGATGGTCTGGTACCTTTAATTGACGGTTAGCATGAGTTTGCAGTTTTATAGGAGTAATCTGGCAGTGCCTTTTTTTTTTTTTTTTTTTTTTTTTTTTTTTTTTTTTTTTTTTTTTTTTTTTTTTTTTTTTTTTTTTTTTTTTTTTTTTTTTTTTTTTTTTTTTTTTTTTTTTTTTTTGCTGGCAGTGCCTTTAAACAGCAAACCAAAACCAGTGTGAACTTGAGCAGAAAAAATGTGCTTTATTGAAGGTTTCCATTTGTTTTATTTCAGAGCTTTGTGTTTTTTTAAAATGTCTTTATAGAAGACCTTTTGCTGTACAGCAGTGTTTCCAAAATGTGACCCATGCAACTTTATTTTTCTGCTATGTTAATGTTTTTTAAATGGACAGTTTATCTCCTGTAGGACTTCTCAGAGTTTTTGACATTACTAATATTCCCTGTGACTCAGAGTGAGATGCAGTATCTGATATTTCCCAAGGTTATTTTACTTTACCTGCCCCACTCCCATCCCCCTTTTTTTGGGGAGAGTATCTACCATGGAAGATAGTTTGGGAAATGATAGTCTAAGATTTTCACATGCATTTTCTCACTGCCCATCATAGCACTCCTAAGAAGCAGAGACAGCTTTTCTGTCTCTTTTTGGTTGAGGGAAGAGAAAGATAATCCCAGAGTTCAGGTTGACACCAGGACTTAGTCTCCTCATAGCTCACCCAGTCATTATTCTGACTGTCCAGGCTTTTGGTTGAAGTAGCAGGCACTTCTTCCTAAATAGCAAGTCTGTCTGCTGGTAGAGTGTAGAGGTCGTCTGGGTGATGTGCTGATCTGAAGTTCCCTGTCCTATGGCTAATTCATAGGCTGCTGTTCTGTAAAGGACTTTCAAAGTCTAATTCTAGCCAATTGACAAAATTAATAAGAGTCTTTGTGGAACTTCTTTGAAGTAGTGTCTGAAGTACCTCCCCTGGTGTAGGGGCAGAGGGACATAAATAGAAACCCAGGGCAAAACACGGGTGACTAACATGGTAAAATCATCAGAGGCTTATCTGTGGCTGACAAGGGTAAGATCATTACATGCTTATCGTATGCCATGTACTTGATAAAATGTACCCTACCATATCCTTATGAAAGCATTACTCACATTTACTTATGCTGACCTTGTCTGCTTCCCAGAAACAAAGACTGGGACCCTGACTGGCCTAAATCATCAATCAGAGACACTTATTTTTAGAAACCAGCTAACTCTTACAAGTATGAAGTATATCTCATACCCACTGGGCATCCCAAGAAGGATGCCCCGGGTCTTGTAGCATCACTCTGCTGCTCAGATAGTTTTCTTTTGTCTTCCTCTGCATTTGTCCCACTTTAAATAAACTTTTACTGCCCACTATACCAGCCTTGACTTTCCCTTTTGTTGCTAAGAGTTCTGCTTCTCCATTCACTGAAATGAGGGCAAGGATCCGAACAGAGGCTTCCCCCTGCTGGATATGGCACTGGTGTGCTTTTTTTCTTCGGTATTGAGGATTGAATCTGTGCTAGACAAATGCTCGACTACTGAGCTATATCCCCAGCCCTTTTTAAGAATTTTATTTTGAGACCAGGTTTCACTAAACTGCCCAGGCTGGCCTTGAACCTGCAACCCTCCTGCCTTATTTTTTCATCTCACTTCATTCTCCAGTTGTTGCCCACCCATGCTTGTGAGTAAGAGTTATTTATGTGCTCAGCTGTGGTTCCCTTGCATATTGCCTCCTACTTTGTGCCCTGTGGAACTGTGTCATGTTTTGCTCTTTTATTTTTTTGCAGAAAGAAATCCAAGCCATGAGTCAGTGCAGCCATCCCAATGTAGTCACCTATTATACTTCTTTTGTGGTAAAAGATGAACTTTGGCTGGTCATGAAATTACTTAGTGGAGGTAAGTGGGTTTTGTTACTGTTTACTTTTCTTTTTCTTTTCTTTTTTTTCCTTTTTTTGTAGGAGCCAATATATTGAATAAAACTTTAGATTTGATCCCCTCATTCCTGTGTTTGAGGTTTGTGTGGTTTAGTCTTGCTACGGAATAAGGGCTAGATTTCTTTATGTTGATATTCAAAGCCTGTCATACTTGATTGTAACTTCCTGGAGTATCTACGTTTCCTTCTCCATGTGTGACATACCTATACCTGACCTTCTAGGTTAGGTGAGGCCCAGGCCCCCAAATACCTTACATCATCTGATGCCTCTGGGCCTGTCCCTGTGCTTCGCAGCCTTAGATGTTCTTCTGCATGCTCAGGCTCTGAAAGGTCTCCTCTCTAGGGCTACTACTTCCTCCTTCCCCTCCTCCCCTCCTTCCCCTTTTTTTGCACTGGGGTTGGAACCTAGTGCCTTATGCGTACTAGGTAAGTGCTCTACCACTAAGCTACCAGCCCAGTCCTTTGTTTTTATATACCCTTTTAAAAACATTGTTGAAGTCCTTAACACATAACAATATATGAAATCATTTATTTATTAGTATTAGAACTTTCTGTGTTGAGGGGCTGTTTTACAGTTGTGCTGTCCACTTTCAGCCAGTGCATGTGACTCTGGAGCACTTGAAATGTGGCCAAGGGACTGAGTTTCTATTCAGGTTTTACTCAGCTCATTTAAATCACCTCATTTGCGAGTGCCTATCATGCTGGACCATGCAGATTTAGAGCATGGGTGTCATGAAGAAAAAACTCTAATGACCTTGCTGTGCAGTAGGTACTCATTTGATGTGGAGAGAAATGTGTGCTAAATTATTTGCTTGTAGACTTGATCAGAAGTGGCGATTTTCTCACCCTGTTGTACTTGGCAAGGGAAAGTAACTTTCCTCCTCTAGCCTTAAATTCCTCAAGTTATGCAAGTCATTGTCGACTTAACGTATGAGGCCTTTCCATAGTCATACATTTAATTTAAATTTTTTTTAACATCCCTAACACAGAGAGAATGACTCATTTAATGTCTAGCTCATGTTCAAGACAGTTCCTTTACTTTATGTCATTGGAACTGACAAAGTCCCTGAATGCCTGGTTTTCAGAAACTACACCTAGTTCGGGGGAGTTAAGCAACTTGCCCAAGATCATAGACATAGTAGTAACTGTTGGTGGTAGAATTTGTGACTGGAAGAACTGACTTAAAAACTATGCTGCATTGCAAATATCACCTTCATTTCACAGACCCAAAAGTTGAAGCTTAGAAGCTCAGTGGTTTTCTTAGCAAACCCACAGCTCTCCCATGTCAGGGCTCCAGGGCTGTATATTGTTAGAATAGGTGAGGTGTGGTTTAGACACAGAGGAGAGTGTTTGGTGGTGCCTGGACAAAGCCAAAACTGGTGTAACTGAATTCTTAGGAGGAGCCCATTTTAATCTGTAGCCCCAGTCCCAGCTAAGGCTCAGTCATTTTAATTAACTTTTTTTTTTTTTTTTTTTTAAAATAAAGAAACTCTGTTGGCTCAAGCAGAGACCCTGAAATGAGATGACAAAGGCCTTGTAATTGGCTTGGGTCTGCATGTGTAAGTCTCAGTAGGGAGTTCAGAGAGCTTAGTTCTGTTCTGTTCTCTTCCAGCTCTCCTCAGTCTGTTGGTCTTTGTTTTCTTGAGTGCCTACTCAGGTTTTTAATTAAAAGGGAAAGAAAAAGGAAAAGGGGACAGAGTTGAAGTGCTGTTTTGAGAGTTGGGGCCAGTGCCTTCCTTCTGTGGAGGAGCCTGCTTTGCCAAGTCAGTCTCGGGCATGTAACCAGTTCTCTTCTTATGTTTTTATTTTTTCAGTATTGTGGACTGAACCCAGGATCTTTGCACTAAGCAGATGCACCCTCTTTTTTATTTTTCATTTTGAGACAGGATCTTGCTAAGTTGCCAAGGTTGGGTTTGAATTTGTGATCTTCCTGCCTCAGCCCCCTAAAGAGCTGGGATTGCAGCCTCCCCCCGCCACCCCCCACCATGGGTTTTTAGCATGACTGAAGAAGACTGACTTGGTGACCAGGGCCCTGAATAATTCCAAATACTCTGTTCAAGTCGACAGTTTTACCTCAATTAACCTTTCAGTTTTATCAACTTGAGAATATCCCCTGTCTTTTGTTCTGAGGCCTGATAAGAATCATTGCCTTTAAAAAGAGTCCAGTTCAGTCTCTCTGGGCTTTAGCGAAGAGGCTTAGGGTTTAACAGGGGTCTGCAGCTAAGGGGAACGTGGACAGATAGGGACTCTTGGCCATTTTTCTTTCATCAGGTTGGAAATTTGCACATGCCTGTTAAGGGATATCCTTGTAAGAATAGATTTTTTTTTAGAATTACTATTTTCTAAATGACCTCCAAATCCAAGAGTCAGGACATAAACAGATGGTTTCTTTTTTTCTCTTGGAGGAGAGAGATATGTATTTATTTTCTTCTACAGCACTTTATCACATCAGATCTCTTAATGAGGGGTGGCCAGCTAGTCTGGTGCAGTAACACTTGATGGGGAAACTCAATCCTGTTAGTTAATCATATAGAACCCAGTGCCAAATTCAGGTCCTGAAGTGAACCATTTGTTAACTCTTCAGAAATGTTGAACCCCAGGTAATTAAGGCTTACAAAATGACCCAGAGGTTTGGAATATTAATTAATATGTGTTGAAACATGGATTCACAGTGCCAAGGTTACCATCTGTATTTTCTAACGAAGTACTAAATGTTCATTCCTTTATTATAAAAGTCAGTACATGAAGTACCAGGAAGATGAAAATAAAGATTGCATAGACTCACAGGAAGGGATGTTTGGGTCATAAACAGAGGTCCAGAGGCAACATATTTTCCTTAACTCTGACCTGTGTTTTAGGCGATAAGGAAGAGCTGTTGCTTTTCCTCTCAGCAGCAGTCTTTCTCCTAGCGTCTTGCTCCTTTCTTTATCAGTCCAGCCTTCCTGAACCCTTTTTGAAATTTATTCCCGATGAGGGTCTTACTGTGCTGCTTAGGCTGGCCTTGAACTCCCATGCTGAAGTACCCTTCTGCCTCAGCCTCCTGAGAAGCATGTGCTGTTGAGCCTGTTTTTTTTTTTCCTCATTGTAATGCTGCTGCTGCTATAACCTGGGCCCTTGTGTGTGCTATTCAAGAGCTCTAACACTGAGCTGCACACCAACTCAAGAATTCTTTTCACATTCACAGTGCCCTGGCAAACTGTTTTGGTCAGGTGGTTACTATTCAGTTGTTAGTGTGCCTTGGGGATATTTCCATTAAATAAATCAAAAATAGTATTTTGATGTTCCTAGTTAATGTTCTAATAGCATTCTAATCTGAAAATGTAGTGAAGGTGCCTATTAAATTACTTCTTTATTTCCTCTGTCCATTCAGGTTCAATGTTGGATATCATCAAATACATTGTCAACAGAGGAGAGCACAAGAACGGAGTTTTGGAAGAGGCAATAATAGCAACAATCCTTAAAGAGGTTTTAGAAGGCTTAGACTATCTACACAGAAATGGTCAGATTCACAGGTATGGTGTCTACAGAAGGTCCACTTATATGTTTAGTCCTAGTGTGTTTTAGAGAAATGCTGTATGCAGGTAGATATTGACATTACTTCTCACTTAGGCTAAATAAGTGCAAAAAAAGAATGCTAGGGATTGAGGGTGTACCTTAGTGGTAGAGCATGTGCTTTGCATGCACAAGGCACTGGGCTCGATTACTAGCACTGAAAACATAAAACCCAAACCAAGTGGAAACAGTTAAAACAACAATACATTTTGATGAATTTTATTGGTATCCTTGGGGTTGATTTGTATGCTTTCACTGAAATATTAGTGGAATATAAAAAGTGCTGAGTGGACTCTTTAAAAAATTAGTTAACACAATTACTCTTGAAGTGATTTCAGTTGAGCTGGATAGCATCTCTGACTTTCTAATACACCCAGGACTGTTAGAATTTATATTTTATTATATTGAACATGGTGGTGAGAAGAAAGGAGGAGGCACTAATTTTATCTTCTTTTGTGATATAGAATTCTAATTCTTTAAGTAGTCAAACAACATAAACTATGAGTGTGGGAGATTTTGAAAAGACGAGTATTACTTGGGAGGTTAGAGATTTTGCAAGTAGACAGTCATTTACCAGTAGTAATAATACTGTTATTCCCCTACCCTGAACCGTAAGTGAGCTGTGTATTTAACCATCTCTACTGTTTTCCAATAATTAGAAAAATACTACGTTAGAAATCAAACTTAAGAATTGTCACTTTTTTGTATTAAGATTACTCTGTATACCTCTGTGTTTACATAATGAAGGAATATCATATAGGATATTATAGTTAGTATTTATCACTAGTATCTCACCAGAGAAGAGATCAATCAAATTTATTTTTTAGAGGGCAATGAGATTATTTAGAATAGCACCACAGACAAATTTAAGTGGAACTAAAAGCTTTACATAGGTAGAGATTTAATTCTTGATGAAATGACAGTGTGGTGAGTGAGTTTAGGGATACTCTAACTCTGAAATGTAAGTCTACTCACTAGTGATTTAATTAACTATGGATAATGATTTCACATAAAATATTTATAACTATAACATGACAGTGTATCCTAAGAACTTTTAAATTTTGAGATATAATTTTAATATTCATAAAATAGTAACTGTCAAACGGTTCCATTTCATGTTATGTTTAATAATCTTCCTGAGTCAATGTAATGTAAAATTGGTACTCTACAATTCATTCCCCATTTCTTTTTTCTAATAGGGATTTGAAAGCTGGTAATATTCTTCTGGGTGAGGATGGTTCAGTACAAATAGCAGGTAAAGTTGGTAAAGATAAAAATTCCTACTTGTTTACAGAAATGTTACAGTTTCAGGGAATGTAGATCATTTTTATGAAGCGGACAAATGAATGTGACTCCTTTCAAGAATGTCCTGGGGCCACCCTGTTCTGCAGGACATGCAGGCACAGCATGCTTGGGTGTGAAGCATAACATGTTTTTTTTGCTGTTTTGGTAAATCTTTGTTATATCTTCAACTAATGCTAGTTTAGTACAAAACTTTTGATAAAGAACAATTATACTTCATGTTTTATTGTCTTTTTTACCTTTCAGATTGGTTAATTGGGAATATTCATATAATTGCTAAAAGTAGTTTTGAAAAAGATTTTGATGAATTTGAAAGTTTAAAATGTGGTGACTGAGCTATGAACTCTGCAAATCAAGGGTTTATTTTGTTCTTGGATCTGATCCAGCGTGGCTTGTTCTTGACAGCCAGTGGGCGGGGCTGTAGTGAATGGATGCATCAGATGAGCGTGGTCCATCCTTGCAGTTCCTCATTTTACTTCAGGTTGTCAGAGTAACCTCTAAGCTTGGCATATTTTATACCACGTCCTTGGTCTGTCTCGGGGATCCTTTGCGCGATCACCATCTCTCAATGGGGACGCTTAGGCACATTGAGCTGGGCATTCCCTACCTGCACTGTACAGTCCCTGCCATTGCTGTTTGTGCAGCCTTCTGGCTTCTAGGCATTAAGCATCATTAGCAGCTTTTTCTAGCCTCATTCTTGGTGAAAGTCACTGAATGGACTGAAGTTTGCCCCAAATAAATCAGACTAATTGGTTTCATTTCAAATACGTTTGGAAGAATCCCCTCTTCTAGCATAGACTTGGGGTTTTCACATACCTGGTTATAAGATCGCAGTTGATCATAGTCCTTGGTCTCAGTTTTGTTTCCCAATCTGAGGATTTAGGTTTATGAGAGATGGAAGTTTGGTAAGAAAGTGAAGCCCCAGTACAGAGGTTAAACTTTGAGTCACCTTGATTCATTTTTTGGCCCTCTTAGTGTCAGAGGACCTCTCAGACAAAAAGAAGCTGACTTTAGCCTCTAGTTAGTTAGGTACAGATAGAGGGGCTCCCTCCCCGCTTTCTTTTAAAGGAGGGAGGATATGTTTTGAAACTTCAAATAGAAATAAATTGGGAATTTGTTTCAAATCAAACCCCTCTCCAATAATGAAAGTGATTACCGTTGAAAAGATAGATTTGGTCAAGTACAGTAGTTGGTTTAACATGTTTCTGCCAGCTTGATCCACTGGTGATACATGAATGATTGTCCCATTGGGTGAGTTATATCCCTGGTGGTAGAAGTGGCGCAGTCATGCCTGGGAATGTCACATGTGTACCACTGGTGGTTCAAGCCATCCAGCAGCAAGACATACAAATTACACCCCTGTTGTGAATGTTAATGCCTTTAGAATAAAATAGTCTTGATTTGGCATCTGCTGTGTGACTTAGGGCATGTTGCCACATCTTTAAACCTCGGTTTCCCCAGCTGTGAGATTATGTTGATAATGCTTATCTTTCAGGCAGACACTGAATTCCTCTGTAACTACTGAAAGTTAAGATTCAGGTTGCTGTGAGTATAGTGTGTTTCTGGGAACCTAGAGTGTTCTAGGTGGTGAGGGGAAACCATTTTGCAACCAGCAAGTATTTTATGTAAGCATTTTTGTTGAATGTCTAACAGGATCCTAGAAGAGAGGGACTAAGATTCCAAAGAATTAGTTTTTTTTCCTTTATTTTAAAGAAATACTTTTATACTTGATGGTAGCACTCATAATTTTATATTCCTTATTTTAAGGAGAACATTCAAGTTATATAAGCTTTATGACTCAGGAAACCGGGATCCACTCCTGCTTTTATAGGGTTGTTGCGATAATGAAATAAATGTAAGAAATGCTTACACAACCAACAAAATGAGAAATGGACAAAAACAGTTGACTGATCACAAAATGATAGTACTCCTATATGTGAGTGAAAATTACATCAAACTTACTGGAAATAGAAAAGTGTAGATTAAAACTATTTTGAAAACCCATTGACCACAAGTCCAAAAGTTTGACCCTAGTCTGTTGTGAAGGCCATCAGAAGACAGGTGTTTTAGAACATTGTTGGTAGTAATATGAAGAGTTGCATCCATAGTGGGGAGGAATCTGGCACTATCTCTCAAAACTATCCTGTGTCTCAGCAACACAGTGGGGTGTTGCAGTCACCTTATAGAAGCCTGGGGACATCTTTTTCCAAGGCCATGTGCAGTGACATCATGGTGATTGTTGGTGATCAGCTGTGGTGGGAATATTTATACCACGAGAATTGGCACATTGAATTGGCTCAGGACGAAGAGTTGGTTTTTTGGATGAAGAGTTAGCTGTTAAACATTTGCTAGCACAGCACTGCAGCTGCCTCACTACTAGGAATTTATCCTCTCACTGACCCTGGGCATGTTGGGAATGACACTGGCGTATTGCTTATGATAGCAAAAGATTGCAAACAACTCTTGTGTCCTGGTTAAAATGGTGTATGGTGTATTTGCATTATAGATTATCTGCCAGCAGTGAAACAGAAATAAAAGCTCCTATACATTGACATGAAAAACAAAATTGCCAGACTGCTTGGTTAAATGAATAAAATAAGGTGGGAAACAATAGAGATAGTTGTTATCTTTTGTGAAAGAAAAGAGGAGAAATAAGAATACCTCTCTAGGTATTTTTACAGAAAAAACTTAGAAAGATAATATTGTGGGAGTGCAGCTGTTCAGTATATACCTTTTATAATATTTTGACTTTTAAACCATATACAAGTATGACCTAGTGAAACAAAGGAAATGACTCATTAAATTATCAATAAGTCAATCATTTTAAAGCCTTTTATTATTAAAAAAATGCAAACGTAATTCACAGTAGAGAGGATAAGCTGTCTCATACGCATCACTCAGCTTCCGTAATTACCAATCTTTCACTACTTTTCATTCATCTACCCCGCCCACCACCACTTTATTGGGTCTTATTATTCTTGTTGAATTTTGTCTGTAAGCAGTTTAAGTGCCTTGTGTGCATGTGTGTATGTTTTGGTTATCACTCTGTGGAGTGTTTCTCATCCCACAGTCTAAAGACAGTTTGAGAAAAATAAAACTAAACAAGCAATAGCTTAAAAAAATTGGGAGCAAAAATTGGGGCCCATCCAACCTAAAGCAGTCTAGTAGTTAAGAGCACATGAAGATTGTGGTATCAGCTAGCTTAGTTAAGATTCCCAGGCCACCACTTAGTAGCTCTGAGACTTTGGTCAAGTTATTGAACCTCTTTAAGACTCAGTCCTCTTAAAGGGGGATAAAAATGTAACCTACCTCATTTTTCTCTGTGAAACCAAATGCAGCTCTTCATGTGCAGTGATCTTAGCAGGGGTAGCACACAGTAGGCACGCAGCAGATGTTGACAGATGCTGTTCCACCATGGCTGAAGCTGCTACTTCCACTAGTGTTTCCATAGCATAAGGGTCACCGTGTCTCTTTCTTGTACTGCCTGGAAATTTGTACCTCCAATTTGTCTTGCAAAAGGTTCAACTCTTAGTGATTTTATAAGTTATAAAGTGTTAATGCTTATTAACGATGGAATTTGGAAGTAAATTTTTCATTAATCTTGGTGCTAAGCTAATGAAGAAGCTAATGTTTGGTGATGAAATGATCCTCTCTCACAAAGCAGGACAAAAGAGCAGTAAACTGCCTTTGAAATGGAAAGGCGGGTCAACCCAGGTTTATTCTGCCACTTGGTACCCAGCCAGTCACCTCACCCCATTATCTTTGTCAGATTAATGATCTGAACTCTTTCCTGGGCTGTCTGGAACACATCGTCCTTTTGTTTTTCTCAGTTAGGATTCCCCAAGGTAAGGTTTCTTTAGTTTTTCTTTCCATCTCAGGGTTCTGGGTTTTTTCCTCACAGTAGATAGCAGTGTCTAGTGTGACCCAGTGTGAGGTTGCTTATGGGGCTGGTGGGTGCAGAAGGGCACGTGCAGAAGCCCCCATAGGTGTGGTGTGGTTGGGAGTAAGCGATCAGTTTGTAAAGGACTGTGTGTTTTCTGTGACTTACACATAGTGGGGACTTCGTGTTACAGCTGAGGGGGATTTCCTTGGTAACTTTTGTGTACATGTGCCGTCTTTCTCTTTGCTCCTTCCTCTTGAGATACACAATGTCATTAGTAAAATTTTAGGAGACAAGATAATCCTCTTAGAGGTCATTTTCATAGAATGAAGCTCTGTAGTGACCCTATACTATTTTCAGATTTAGAAACTTCAGGTTTGATTTAAGGAGTTAAACCAGAGAACTGACTACTCTGGATTGAAGGAAAATGCTTTCCTTCCTACGCTATCCTCTGCTTGGAAAGCTAGTGTATGACTTCTTAATAATAAACTTGCAAAATGTGATAGAAGGAGGAGTGGCCTTTTGAAAGTCATGCTCTTTCCAGGGTGTAGCTTTTTATTTTCCAATTTGATGCTTTGTCATATTGTGAGGAAGAACTTAGTACTGTGTCTGGCAGGTAGCTAAGCCTGTTTATCCAGAAGTAATGAGAGACATTATTTTAAGCAACTATGGTAGGAATTAATGTCTTAATAGTTACAGGGAGGGTGGTAGTGGTCTTTACACATCTGTGTAGTCTAGTGACAACTCCTAAAGTCTATAAAAATGTTGATTTCAAAACATTTAATTTCTGAAGAACTTTCTAGGCACACAGTACCATATTATATGTGGAAGGTCTCTTGTTCATTTTCACACAGTTTTGCCTTTTAGGTGTGTATGTGCTGTGTCTATATGTCTGCCTCCTCCCCAAGTGCATATTTTGAACCTAATCTACTGTGTGATTACTTCATGTGGGCTGAGCCCTCATGATTGGGATTAGTGCCCTTACAAAGAGGACTCAGAGAATTTTCTTCCCCCTTCCATGTGAGGGCAAATAGAAAAGGGTCCATTTATGAACTAGAAAACAGGTCCTCACCAGAGACTAAATTGCTGTTGTCTTGATGGTGGACTCCCTAGGCTCCAGAATTTTGACCAATGAATTTCTGTTGTTTGTACATTGCTCAGTATTATGGCTTAGATCTAGACTGCTCCCCAAAAGCCTCTTGTGTTCAGAAGTGGAGCTTTTGGCAGGCAGTTGGATCATGGGGCACTATGCTCATCTGTAGACTAATCCACTCTTGAATCCATAGTTAAGCGTGCTCTTAGGAGGTCGGTCAGGTCAGCAGAGGCTGAGGGCATTACCTGGAAAGGTTTGTATACCTCTCCCTGGCACCTCCCTTGTCTCTCCGCCTCCTGGCCCCATGAGGTGAGCAGCTCTCCACTGCCAAGATTCTTCCACCATGCCCTGCCTTCGTTGGAACTAGCCTACCATGAGAGGAAAGCATGAGCCAAAATAGACTTCTCCTTTAAGTTGTGGGTGTAGGCTATTGTATCTCACCTATGAGAAAATGACTAAGACACCCAGTATAAGGTATTCCGTGACATTGTGAATGAATGTAGGCAGTACTTACCATCCCTAGTTTTATAACAGAGGAAGCAAATCTGGTACTGAGTTAAGCAGCCTACAACTCTAGAAAATAAAAAGCTACACCCTGGAACTGCACCTATCTCCGTGTGTCTGAGCCTAGTCATATCAAGCTTACTCTGTAGGGTTTTCACTAAGGAACTTTGATATGATTTGGGTACCATTTCTGTTCGCTGGGAGGAAGATTATATCTTCATCAGCCTTGAATGCATTTTCAGCTTCAATATGCATCTTAAACACTGAAAGTCCCATGATAGAAACTGCTAGGGAAACTTAGAGTTTGACTTAACTTGTTTCTGATACTTGGTATTACAGCATTCTCAAGGTGAAGGTAAGGAAGGGGTGCAAGGCAATTGGGGCTTTAACGCTCACCACTACAGGGTCCTTTTGTATTCCTTCCGTAAAATGGCCCCAGTAAAATGAACTTCTCGGGAGCACCAGAGCTTGGAGAGATATTCCTTGTATTGTAGGGAAGAGGCTGCCACAGTGAGCAGGGCAGTCCGGGCCCCCAGTCTATGCTGGAAGCAGCTTCTGGTGAGTATGGCCCAGCTCTGAAAACCCCTGAGGTATCAACTCAGGAGATGCTGGTGGCTTCCTGTTTATTGGCACCATACCCAGAGCATGGGCTTTGATACCAAATGTCCTGTAGTGCAATAAAAAAGTTAAAATATTTCCCATTTTAGAATTAGTTGCTGCTGTTGCTTTTGTCTGAAAAGTAGTACAGGTCTTTTAATTATTCAGGGTGCTATGAGATCAGGAGGCAAAGGAGGTTTTGCCATTCCTTTTTCTTTGCCTGATCAGTTTCCCCAGTGTCATCAGAGCAAAGTGTCTGCTCTGCAGGTCTGACTGTACCCTTCACTTGTAGAAAGTTTAACATCATCGTTTAGCTGAAATATCACATGGTTTCTCTTGTATGAGGAGCCCAAAGCATAAATAAATTAAAGAGCAAAATAAAAGATAGCTAGTAGGAAACAGAGAGATAGATCTTAATGGGAAGGGGATCAAGAGATGGAAAGGGATAGGTGGGGAGGGGAAGGAGATGTAAAAACAATTAAGATGTATTATGTACCCGTGCCCCCTCCCTATGATGTACATAATCATTTTGTATTGAAAATGTGTACTAATAAAAATAAACCCAACATTGTTATGATTGAATAAAGAAAGATCTAGCTCCTTAGCGATGGTAGAGGAACCTGTTTCTTCCCGGGATCTGCAGAGCTTCTCGCTTCTGATTCATGGTCCCCTTGTTTGATTTTGTGGATTTATATCTCTCATGACTGAGGGAATTTATTCCTTGGCAAACTTTTTCCAGTCCTTTGCTCCACTACCTCCACCTTCCCTGGGATAAGCCCCTCACCCTAGCAGCTTTAAAGTGCTCTACATACTCTGCTAGCCATCCTGTGACCCTGTACTGACATGAAGCCTCTCCTCTCCCTCTTCCTCCAGACTGGACACCTCTCAGAAGTGGGGACTCTTTTGGACACCTCCACATCCCCAGAGAGTGCCTTCCTCATGGCACGTGTTCAGGAACTCCCCTCACTGTGACCCAGTGCAGACGTGCTAGACAGCCTGTCTCACCAGGGGGCTCTGCAAGTACATGTGCCTGTTGCTGGCAGAGGGCACAGGTGTAGGGCATAGTTGAAAGTTCAGCTAAGTGAGCATAAACCTCAGCTCACCAGAGGAGGAGGTGAAAATATTTAAAGTAATCAGGCATATATACTGTATATTTTTAAGACTGAAAATAGTTTTTTATAAACATTTTTAATCCCTGATTTTGGGTATGATTTGCCTTAGGCAGCTGACAAATGCTTAATAAGGTTAAGGAAGAGAGATGGAGAACATAAATTTAAGGATGTTTGGTACACCCATTAAATAGAGTACACTACAGGGAGATTAAAGTCCTTGGGTGGCATGAAGTGCCATAGAGTGAACCATAATGTTTAAGGAATAGTCTGCATGAATTGTGGTTGATAACATTTGGTGAAACTTCCTGCATGAACCAGGAATGCAGTCCATTCTGGAAACTTGGTTTTCCATGCTGTGTGTACACTGTCAGCAAGAAATACTTGGGGAGATCATAAGCAGCTTTCCATGCCTTAAGCAGCCACTCAAGGAAGTTGTTTGAGCAGCCACTCAAGGATGTCTTACTGGGCGAGCCTGGTGGAGAAGACTCACCCTGCACTAAAGAATCACTGCTGGCAGTTTCCTCAGCTGTGTGTGTTTAGCCTTATGGGGCACAGGGCTGAGCATCAAGGAAGTATCTGGGAAGGCATGGGGCAGTTGGGACTCAGTCTCTCACTCTCCCCTCCTTCCTTCCCTGCTTCCTTGCTTCTCTTCTTTCTTGGCTTCATTCCTTTAATGAAGGGCCTGCAGCGTCATTATTAAGTTACATTTCAGATGTTATCAAAAGCTGCGGAGATCCAGGTAGAACAAGACTTTAGACTTTAACTTAACTTGGTTCTTCTCTTACTTGTTTCATTTACTTTTCTGCTTCCCATTTCTTATAGTCGGCCCCTTCCTTTGTGAAAAGATGAGGGTTAAGTGGGTGTTAGGCTCAGTGTGCCTTATGTGGCTAGTTGACAGGTATTTATTCAGCATTTACTGTGTTCTAGCTGCACTTTCCTGAGTTAACACTTTAGTAAGCAATGGAGATGCTGTGCCTACTCCCATGGGGTTTGCCGTTCAAGTGAAACAACATCAAACCAGTTACCTATAAAAATTTAATGTCCACAGTTTGTATATGTGGAGGAAAATGCTTATTCCTGGAGAATTCAAGTTAGACACATTCAGAGTAGTTTAATAGTTTGCCCTAAGTTATAAATATGTATTAGAAACAGGAATGGCTTTGGTCATTAATAGCTTGTAAGTTGCTGCATGTATCCTACATTGATTATAGATTTTTAGGAAATGTAAACAATGATAATATGTGTGTATATTTCAATGTATTTAACTTAACCTTTGAGCATATGGGGTACTCTTGATGACCCAGAAGCCAAATATCATCTAGTAACCTTGGGCATGATTGCAGCCTTTTCTCTCAGCCAAGTCCTTTGCTGATCATGGTTTCTGTCACCTATCACGTGACTTTCTTAGACTCTCAAGTGTCCTTTCAACTGTGTAACTTTAGTGCAGAACTCTGTGACCCTTATGCCCCCAACAAACTGCACTCCTTTCAGTCTTTCCTGCTTCTTCCAGTGACAGGACCAGAAACTAGTGTCCCTAGACTCTTGTCTTTCCCCCATACCCTTCATACCCTCCAGTACCTCAGTGAATCCTACTGCTGACAACGTGCACCTACAAGGACATTGTTGTGTGCTCTCTTCTGGATCACATCAGTTACTCCTAAGGGGTCCTCTTTTGCCTTTTCCCTCTGGGGTCAGTTCTTTGCCCAGCATCCAGAGGGATGCTGTTAAACCAAGTTGACTTGTGTCATCCCTTTACAGAAAACGTTTCCATTCCTTCCTATCTCAGATGATAGTCAGAATTCTTCAGTTGGCCTGCAAGGCCTTCTAGCATCGGGCCTGTCATCTACTTGACCTTTTCATTTGCTTCTTATTTTCCTTTGCTCCTCTCCAAACAGATGAGCTCCTTGCCTTGACTGCTCCTGCCTCAGGATCTTTGCTCAGATTATTCCTTCTGTGTGGAATTACCTTTTCTTTTCTTTTTTCAGATGTTGGCTCAAACATCACATCTTTGAGCCTTCCAGGCCATCCTGTGGTGTATTGCAAACCTTCTGTCTCACATTTCCTATTCCCTGCTCTATTTTTTTCTGGCTGCACACATTGGTAAGCTGTGCATTAGGGGTTCTTGAGGTGTGCCCCTAGACCAGCAGCAGCAGCCTAGGGTTGATAGCATTGGAGAGAAACAGTGGAGGCAGGGCTGGCTGTAAGTCCGTTACTGAGTCTGATGCACACTAAAGTCTGGGAACCGCTGCTATATATGGTCCTTAGTAATTTTGCTCATTATCTGTATTTACTTCTCCTATTCCCTCCAAACTCCAACTTAAATCTTAGTTCCACCCAGACAGGGGTTTCTTTTCTTTGGTTAGTCCCAGTACTAAGAACTGGAAATGTCACTGGGAGAGAGCTTGGTAAATAATTTTTGAGTGAATTAATGAACATATGGCTATATAGTAAGTGTAGATTAAAAGAATACTGAGCAACACAGTTTAGTATGTGATCCTCCTAGTTTGGTGACCTTTCATTGCTAGGAGTTTTAAATATAACGATTTCTGTATTGTGGATTTAAAAATATGCAAATTCTTTGATGATTATGTTATCAACTAATCTTTCTCAAAATTTTGCGGAAATGATGTCAATTATTGCTTTAAATACTTGTGGCAACTGGAGTTGTGTTATTTTAATCATTTCCCATAGGGATTGTCTCTTTCAAGTATACAGATGGTCTGTAGTGGTTTAATGGAAGCTTTTGATAGTAGATCTAGTTAAGTGGAGATTTGTATGAAAAAGCCCACCTGCAGGTACATAAATTTTGCATTGAAAATTTTAACTTATTAATATTTGATCAAAGTTGCTCATGCCTGTGTTTGTGGCTGTGGCCAGCCCAGCACCCCCATTGACTTCAGAGGCATGCCTTTGGCTTAGGAAATGATAATACCTGTGTGATATGCTTTACCTAGCTGCTCTGGCAGTTCAGCAGAGTAGGTCTCACAGATGAAGGGACTGAGGACTGCTGAGCACCTGTGGGTGGACTTGAGGTCATTCTGAAGGTCATCGAAGCAGATCACTCTCAGATGCCCTCAGAATTCACTTTCTGTCTTTGCCAACCCCCTGCCATATGATTTTTAACTCTATACTTTTTGACAGTTCAGCTGTACCAGGGCTCAGCTTCTTCAGCTGTAAAATAAGGAAAGTTGACAGCATGCTTTCTATGGACCTATATTATCTAAAAGTGTTTGAGTGACCCTTCATTAGACAGTCACAAAGGCATTCTCTCAGTCCTGTTTTAAAACATTCCAGGATGAGAATGGTCTTAGGAATGGGGTAGGGATTAAGCCAAGTATCTGTTCTCTGGCTGCTTTTATTAGAGCATCTTTAAAATATTTTTCCTACCCGCTAGGGATCCAGAAGAATGGATAGACTTGTCATTTGGGAATTATCTTTGTTTCCTTTGTTCACAGTAATGATCATATTTAATAGAAAGCTGCCCAGTAGAGATCTCTTGAGCACATGTATCATTGTATCATTGGAGCCGAGAAAGCTGGGTCTTGCCTGGAATCGTCAGCATGGCTGGCGGGGATTCCAGCCATCCAGCCTTGTTTGACGGGAACTTGATGGCAGTACCAAGAATCTACCCAGATGAGACTCCAGCTGTTATTTTTAAAGGTTAAAATCTGTCTGTACAAAGGAATAAAATGATACGTTCTAATTTCCTTCCTTCTTTTGCCATCAGGAAATGTTGTGAAATTGCCATTCTCTAATATTTTAGAAATAGTCAGGACTACCTGGCCCTTGTGCATTTTTGCAGGGCAGCTGATGAGTGACTCTCCAGGGCCAGACTCAGGAGATTCCGCAAGCTCATGTTTTCTGACTGTGAATGCCCTAGTGGTCATGCTGTGAATGGTTGCTACAGGGAATAGAGCCAACAAGGCCATTGATTACCACTTGCAAGCAGAAATAAGTTGAAGGAAAACCAGGCACTTGATGAGGGGCAAAGGGGATTGAGTGATAAGGATGTCTGGGGACCGTTTTTGGTTTTGTCTATTCTTGGGCTACCAGGCTCTTTCCCAAGCAGGACAGGTGCTATGCAAGTAATTGATTACTAACAGTAGGTCACATGCTAACATACTTACTAATTTGCTTAAAAGATGAACTGATTCAAGATTGTTGCTCTGATAAGATAACGTTATCAGAGATTTTTATGGGTGGGAGAGAAAGGAATTGTGCTACAGCCGTCTATCTTGAGAAGGATGTTTGCACCCAGTTTCTTTTCCTGTTCCATAGCGTCTCCCTTAGTAACTGTTGCTGATGGACAGTTAATAAGAATTGTGATTATAAATGATTTTCATATAATTAGAAAAGATTTTATGAAAATCTGAGTATGTCTTAGTTATTTTTCTCATTGCTTAGACAAAATATCAACACCCAGAGTTAAAGGAGGAAAACTTACTTTGGCTCACCATTTGTTGAGGTTTCAGTCCTTAATCAGGTGGCTCAGAGTTATTGCAGAGCAGAAACAGTGCATGGCAGGCAGAAGGCAGCAAAAGTATCCAAGCAGCAAGCAACAAAGAGCAAGCAGTGACCCTCTTTCTGTCCCTTGTATTTTATTCAAGCTACCCGCCCTTAGGGCGGGTAGTACTCATATCTTTAATCATAGCATCACATCCTCGATCCCAGCATCACACACCCTAGATCCACCCATCACCATGAGACTTTGGAGGAACATGTAGATACAAGCCATAACAGTGTTTATGGATTTGTGATAAATGTGTGGATTTGTTTGATTTGCCGGACATGTTAGACAAAGTCGAGAACCCCTGGGCCAGATAGCTCTGTGTAAGATGTGACTTAGGTTTTGCCTTGTTTTGTCCTTATGCTTACTGTGTCATGAGCTACATGAACAA
>RJWM01016966.1:0-44160 GCA_004363535.1 Dasyprocta punctata | reverse complement strand
TACAACAATGCTTACAAGGTATTTATAGCATTAAAAAGATTACAAATAAAAAATCTCAAATCAATGATCTTGGCTTTTACCTTAAGAATTTAGAGCAGAAGAATAAATGAACCTGGAGAAAGTAGGACAAAAAATAAATATCAGATTAGAAACTGGTGAATAGAAAACAATAAAACAAGATAGAATTTTTTTTTTTTTTGCAGCACTGGGGATTAAACTCACAACCTTGAGCTTGCCAGGGCAGGCGCTTAAGCCGCTGAGCCAAACTCCCCAGCCCTGGTTTTTTGAGGCAGGGTCGCACTATGTAGCTCAGGCCGACCTTGCACTTGAGTTGTAGCCCAAGCCGGCCTCGAACTCACAACGCTCCACCTAACTCAGCCTCCCGAGTGCTGGGATTAAAGGCGTGCACCACCACGCCCGGCAACAAGATAGAATATTAACGAAATAAAAATCTTACTCTTTTACTCTTCGAGTTAATAAAATTGATAACCTGATAGATAGACTAATCAAAATTTAAAGGGGAAAGGAAAAATTACAAATGTCAGGAATGAGAACAGAATCATAGTTACACTCTACAGACATTAAAATTAAGAGACTATATGCCAATAAATTTAACAACACTGATGAAATAGTCAATTTTGTGAATGACACAAACTGTCAACACTCGTTTAAGAAGTAGATGACATAGCCACATCTGTATTAAAAGAATTGAAATTGGAGTTAAAAACATTTTCACAAAAACAAAATTAAGCCACGCATGGTGATACACACCTATAATCCCAGCACTTGGAAGGCTGAGGCAGGAGAATCGATATGAGATCAAGGCCAACCTGGTCTACAATGTGAGTTTAAGGCCAGTTGAACTGCGTGGTGAAAAAACAAAACAAAACAAACAAATGAACAAAGAGAAAAAACCAAGACTCAGATGACTGCACTGGTGAATTCCATCAAACATTTAAAAAACAAACAAGCAAAAAATAAAGAATATTAATTCGACAAAATTCTTCCAGAAAAATAAGAGGAAAAATTTTCTAATTTATTATAGTATACCGTCAACATTAACCCAATATTAAAACCACATAAAGACATGATAAGAAGAAAAAACTATAGACCTATACGCCCCAGGATCACTCATGTAAAAATCCTTAACAAAATGTTAGGAAGCTTATCTCATCAATACATAAAAAAGACAACATAAGCCGGGCGTGGTGGCGCATGCCTTTAATCCCAGCACTCGGAAGGCTGAGGTAGGAGGAGCGTTGTGAGTTTGAGGCCGGCCTGGGCTATAATTCGAGCACAAGGCTGGCCTGAGCTACATAGTGCGACCCTGCCTCAAAAAACCAGGGCCGGGAGTTTGGCTCAGTGGCTTAAGCGCCTGCACTGGCAGGTGCGAGGTTGTGAGTTCAATCCCTGGTGCCGCAAAATAAATAAATAAATAAGACAACATATCATGACCCTGGTGGGATTTACCTCAGAGATAGGTTAGTTTTACATTAAAAATGTAAATCATGCAGTTCGTAATAGTAACAGGCTGTTAGGCTTATATCTAGATGTCCCTCCAAGGCCTCATGAGGTCATAGGTGGGACTTTTCAGAGGTGGCTGAAACTAGGGTGTGTGATGCTGGGATTAAGAGTGAGTAATTACTAAAGTAGTCCACTGATTGGTCTGGCATAGTCCATGGGAAGGCCCAGCATGGATGTGAGTGGCACCACCCAGAAAGGCAGGGCTGCTGCTGCTTCTTTGCTACTTCACTGCTTTGCCTTCTGCCCACCAAGAACTGTTTCTCTTCTGTGACAGCCCTCTGGCCTCCCGCCCTGCATTGGAGGCAGCCAACTATGAACCAAAACGTCTATAAACTATAAGCTGTAGTAAACCTTTTCTTCCTTAACTTTCAGTGTCAGGTATATTGTCTCAGCAACAAGAAAAGTAGCTAAGACACAGGCTAAAAAATACACATGATTATCACAATAGTAGTTGAATAAGCCTTTGAAAATTCAATATCCACTCATGATTTTTAAAATATGTACCTTAAACTGGGTGTATGGCACAGGCTTGTAATCCCAGTATTTGGGAGGCTGAGGCAGGAAGATCACAGTGAGTTTGAGGCCAGCCTGGGCTACAAAGTGATTTCAAGGCCAGCCTGAACCATATAATGAAACCCTGCCTCAAAAAAAAAAAAAAAAAAAAAAAAAAAAAAAAAAAAAAAAAAAACCCTAAGGATTAAATCAATAAAATGGCAGAATAAGCGTTTCTAGTATTTGTCTCTTCACAAAAAATTACCAATATGAACAACCATCCATACACAAAAGTACCTTCACAAGAGCTAATGAGTCCAGGTATGTGACTATAGCATCTTAGTAGAATGCGTGCATACACACACACACACAATAAATAAATAAAAGATTCATTGAAAAGGGTAGAAAAAGACCCATGTCACTTCTCCCCCAAATAAATAGAGTACAACTCAGAGATACCCTCTGGGTGGTGAAGAATGAAGTGGGCACCTGATTTCATCACAACCTCTAGCACCAGGATCCCCAGTGAACCTCAGTGCTAACCCAGATCCTGTGGTTTTGGCTCTAGGTTGGTCCCCATGTCACACACATGAAGTAAGCACCCACATCCAGGCTCTAGGCTGGTTCCTATTGCCCCACATTCCAGGCTCAAGTCAGGACCAAGTGGACCACCGTGGTCCTGGCCTCTTGATTGATCCCCGTGGACTCAGGTTTTGCAACAGTGCCTGACTGGCCTCCAGGGACTCCAGCTCCAGGCTGGTGTCCATGGACCTAGGTTTCAGACCCACCACGGTATCAAGTTGACCCTCCCATGGACCCACATGTCAGTTCAGCATCTATAAGTCTAGGATCCAACCCTGCTGGAGTCCCAACCTTTTGAATCCAAGTCCCGCCCTTTTGAAGTCAAACCCAGGCTGGCCTCCATAGACTCAGATACTAGACCCAGCCACCTACCTACACAGGCACCAGGCTCACCCACCAAAGGACTACAACAGGAAGATCACCCACAGGTTCCACCAGCTAACCTGCTTAGAATATCTGGATGGGCTGACTGGTGGAAGGTTTTCCCTGCTTAAGTCACAGTATAAAAACTAGAGGAGTTGCCTGTTTCCTTAAATGAGCAGACACCAATGCAAGGCCACCAGGATTGGGAGTAGTTGTGTAAATATAGCACCACCAAAAGCTCCAGTAACTGACACTAAAGAAATGGAAATTTACAAATTGCCTGACAAAGAGATTTAAAACAATCATTTTAAAGAATACCAGTGAGTAGCCGGGTGTGATGGCTCATGCCTGTAATCCCAGCACTCAGGAGGCTGAGGCAGGAGAATTCATGAGAGTTTGAGACCAACTTGGGCTACAAAGTCAGTTCAAGGATGGCCTGAACTACATAGTGAGACCCTGTCTCAAAAAATAGGGCTGGGGATTTAGCTCAGTGGTGTAAGCACCTGCCTCAAAGGTACAAGGTTGTGAGTTCAATCTCTGGTACAAAAAAAACAAACAAACAAGCAAACAAAAAAACCAGTGACTTACAAAAGAACAAAAAATAAGACCATTAAGCAATATTGAGAAAACAAAACATGAACAAAATGAGAAATTCACAAAGAGAAACTGTAAGAAAGAAGTTACTTTTCTTCTGTTTAAAAAAGAAAGAAAGAAAGATCACCTCTTGAGTCTGCTGTTGACACATTATCCATTCTGTTACTCAAGGACTTCATGTTAGGACTCCCTCAACCAAAGATTTCTCTTTTGGAGGCCCAGGAGGTAAGTTCTCTTGCCTGTGTTTTTCTTTTGCAATGACTGTTAAGAAGCTCTGGATTCTATTTTTTGCTAAAGTGAACACCCCACCCAGTTTGATTTATTGATAGAATTAACTTCCTTTTGTTCCATTTTTCCTCCTATTTTAATAAATATTAATCTTTGATCCAATTAAAAAAAAAGAAAGAACAAAACAAATTTTAGAGTTGAAGAATATACTAATGGAGGTGAAAATTTTCAGAGATATTTAGTAGTTGACTCAAGCAGAATAAAGAGAGATTCAATAAGCTCAAAGTCATATCATTTGAAATTATCTTATTAGAGAAATAGGAAAAAAATACAAAAATTCAATGGAACCAAAGAGACACCATTAAGTGAACCAATATACATGTTATGAGGGTCTATGAAGAAGCAGAAAAAAAGAAAGGAGTAAAAAAAACTCAAAGAAATGAGACTACTTTTCAAATATGAAGAAGCAAATGCCCAGATCCATGAATCCCAAAGAATCTCAGATAAACACAAAGAGCTCTTCACCAACAAGATGCACTAAAATCAAAGAGAAAATAAAAGAGAATTTTGAAAGCTGTAAAAAGAAAGCAACCCATTGCATACAAGGGAATGCTTATGAAACTATCAATGATTTTCTGAGCAGAAACCTTATAGGTCAGGAAAGAAAGAGACAGACAGAGAGAGAGAGAGAGAGAGAGAGAGAGGAAAAGAAAAGAAAAGGAAAGGAAAAGAAAGGAAAGGAAAGGAGAAAGAAAAGGAAAGGAAAGGAAAGGAAAGGAAAGAAAAGAAAAGAAAGAAAAGAAAAGAAAAGAAAAGAAAAGAAAGAAAAGAAAAGAAAAGAAAAGAAAAGAAAAGAAAGAAAAGAAAAGAAAAGAAAAGAAAAGAGGCAAAAGAACCCTCTCAACCAAGACACCTACCAAAACTGCTAAGAAATGAAGAAGCAGCCGGGCCTTTAATCCCAGCACTCGGAAGGCTGCGGTAGGAGGAGCGTTGTGAGTTCGAGGCCGGCTTGGGCTACAACGTGAGTACAAGGCCGGCCTGAGCTACATAGTGCGATCCTGCCTCAAAAAACTAGGGCTGGGAGTTTGGCTCAGTCGCTTAAGTGCCTGTCTGGCAGGTGTGAGGTTGTGAGTTTAATCCCTGGTGTTGCAAAACAACAACAACAAAAAATTAAGAAGCAATTTGTTTCTAGGCAAACAAAAGCTAAGGGAGTTTATCACTACTGGACATGCAAAAAGGAGTTTTTCAAATTGAAATGGAAGGACGTTAACTAATAACATGCAAACGTGAGAATATAGTGAAGTTCAGAATACTCTAATACTGTGAAGAGGGCATGTAAATCACTTTTAACTCTAGTATAAAAATTAAATGACAAAGTATTAAAAATGATTATAGCTACAGTTATTTGTTAATGTATAATATAAATGGTGACTTAAATGACATAGAATGTTGGAAAGGGGTGAAGTGTTGAATTTTTGTATGTAGTTGAAGGTAAGTTTATTAGCCTAAAAAAAATTTTAACAATGTTTTATTTAAGACTCATGATAATTATGTAGAAAAAGTCTATGGTAGACACACAAAAGATAAGGAATCAAAACATATCATTACAAAAAGTTGTCAGATCATAAAGGAAGATAGCCATAGGGGAAGTCCTTAATCCACCAATAATTACTTCATAAGTACATGGATCAAACTCTCCAATCAAAACAGCAGATGAATGGCTAAAAAAACAAAATCCAATTTGGTAATATCTAGAAGAGACTTCAGCTTTAATGATACACATAGGCTCAAAGTGAAGGAATAGATTGTCAATTGTTAGTGTGTATAAACAATGTTGATTTTGTATCTCGTAATTTTGCTGAATTTGTTTACTAGTTTTAACATTTGGGGAGGGGTTAAGATGGGGTCTCATTATGCCATTTAGGCTGTCCATGAACTCACTATGTAACCCAGGTTGGCATGGAATTCATGGTAATTCTCCTGCCTCAGCCTCCTAAGTGCTAGGATTACAGGTAGGTGTATACCACTATGTCTACTTCTAGTTTCAATATTTTGGTGGTATTTTTAGAGCTTTCTACATGCTAGATCATGTCATCAAGGAACAAAGATTATTTCACTATTCTCTTTAGATTCGGGTATCCTTTCATTCTTTTTCCATTTAATTCCTAGGCTAAGACATCCAGTGCTATATTGAAATAAAGTGGCCAGAATAGGCACCTTAGTCTGATTTTAGCTTTTTACTCTAGCTAACAACATTGTGCAATACAGCAAAACATTTGTTAAGAGGACAGATTTCATTTTATGTGGGTTTTTTTTTTAACCACAATAAAAACAGAAAGTGGGTTGGGGATGTAGCTGAATGGTAAAGCAGGTACCTACTATGCCAAAGAGGGGGAAGGAGAGAGAGTTTGATGGTTTTGACATAAAAATGAACATGTGGATCAAAGAAATAGAATAAAGAGTCTAGAAATAGATCCACAAATAAAAGCTCAACTGATGTTTTTAAACCTTCAGTTGAATTTTGACAGAGATACAAGGTAATTCAACAAGGAAAAAATGTTACCTTTTCAGTGAATGCTGCTGAAACAACTGGATATTCATAATGAGAAAAAATTTTTTAAAAGAATATCATGCAATAGAAAAAATTAAACTAGTAAAACATCTAAATGTAAGATGTAAAACTATGCAAATTCTAAAAGAAAAGATGGGATTCTTAATGATCTGAGGCTTAGAAAACTTTTTATTATTATTATTATTATTTTTGGTACCAGGAATTGAACTCAGGAACTTGCCCTTGCCAAGCAGGCACTTGTGTTGCTGAGCTAAATCCCCAGTCCATTGGAAAACGTTTTTAAGAATGATTCAAAAGCAAAAAATATTTTTAAACTGGGAGTGGTAGTGAATGCCTGTAATTCCAGCATTCAGGAGGCTGAGGCAGAAAGGTTGCCATGAATTCAAAGCTAGTCTGAACTATATAACGAGACTCTGTCTAAAAAATACAATAAAAATCAATAAAATGGGCTTCACCAAAATTACAAACATTTGTTCTTCAAAAAAGTACTGCTAAAGACAGGCGTGGTGGCCCACGCCTTTAATCCCAGCACTCAGGAGGCTGAGGTAGGAGGAGTGTTGTGAGTTCGAGGCCGGCTTGGGCTACGGGAGCGCAAGGCCGGCCTGAGCTGCACAGTACGACCCTGCCTCAAAAAACCAGGGCTGGGAGTTTGGCTCAGTGACTTAAGAGCCTGTCTGACAGGTGTGAGGTTGTGAGTTCAATCCCCAGTGCTGCAAAAAAAAAAAAAAAAAAAGTACTGGTAAGGAAATGTATATACCATTGTTATCCCCTAATTATTGTTTTGAAATTTTGTTTTATTTTTTCTCTTTAAAATAAAATAGATTTGAAAAGAAAAAAATGAAACAAAACTGTCTTTTCAAAGCATTAAATATTTCAAAATGAATAAAAATTAATAGTATAAGCAGAAATCTTATGAAATATTACTCTTTCCTTAATAATCCCAAATAGAGGCTCACCTTTCACTAAATTTCTGGGTGTAAGTATTTGTAAAGATATTTCTATGTGCTTAAAAATAACAAAAAAGGCAAAAAAAAAAAAAAAAAAAAAAAAAAAAAAAAAAAAAAAAAAAAAAAAAAAAAAAAAAAAAAAAAAAAAAAAAAAAAAAAGAGGAAGACAAGTCCCAAACTGGGCAAAAACATTTTTCGAACATATGTTCAACAAAAGACATAAATATCATACCTATGATACATAAAAAAACTGTTATAACTCTGCTGGTCACAGCGGCACATCCTGTAACCTCAGCTATTTAGGAGGCTGGAGCAGGAGAATCATGAGTTGGAGGCCAGCTTGGGTAATTTAGCAAGGCCCTCTCTCAAAAACTAAAATGACTAGGGAAGAAGCTTAGTAACAGCACTCCCGTGTGCCATCAACAGTACAAAAAAAAAAAAAAAAAAAAAAAAAAAAAAAAAAAAAAAAAAAAAAAAAAAAAAAAAAAAAAAAAAAAAAAAAAAAAAAAAAAAAAAAAAAAAAAAAATTGGTATAGTGCAATACTAGGAAGAGAAGTCAAGTAAAAAAAAATGGGGTCCTAAATCCAGGTATATCTAATTATTTGAACAATTAAATTCCCTTTTCTCTCTAAGCAAGTTTGGGTTGAATTTTTGTTCCTTGGAATGGAATGAGTCCCGAGTAATAAACACTTAGTGTGCAAGGTCATACTAGAAAAGCATTGGCTTATGCACATGTTAACTCGGTGCCTCTGGGTTTAGGTTTCTTACCTTGTAAAAGTGATTGTATTGGAAATAGACTTTCCCGGGACAGTTGCACAAAACTGAGGCCCCACAGTGACCTCAATAGGAAATAAAGAGGAAGTACAGTCCATTCCTTAAACCCTCCTTATGTATTTTAAATTTTGGAATTACAGAGTTTGATGTGGAAAAAAATTAAAATTCCTTTGGCTAAAGTGTGAAACTTCCATGATGTTCTCTAATTCAAAAATGCCAACAGTCGATGCTGATTTCTGAGGGACAGTGTAGCACTGGGCTTTGTGTTACAACACAGCAGACTTCCTGGTGTCTGCAAGCAGCCCCATCTTTTACTGTGTGACACTGAGCAAGTTTCTCCGTTTCTTGGTTCTTCATCGCTAAAATAGTATCTGCTTCAAAGTGTTGTTATGGGATTAATTAGCCATGTATGTGAGCACCTAACAGCTCCTGTTACCTGACACCTACACAATAACTAGGAAGCAACAGGGAAGGCATTAGAAGACCTGCAGCCTTGCAGTGAACCTGACTCCGGTTTGCCTTTGTCCGCTCCCCCAAAGAGGGAGCTGGAAACAGAATGGAGACTCAAACCAGGTCACCTGCTTATTCCCTGCAATTGTGTCAATAGGTTGAGAGCAGTGAAAACCTCAGTCTTTGTTCTTTGCCTTTTTAATATAATCATACTTTCAACTAAAGATTAACCTAAATAATCATAAATGATTTGTAATTGAAAAAAATGTTTTCCTGATTATATTAATAGCATAAATGCATAACTAAAAATTTGGAAAATTAATAAAAAAGAACATATAAAAGCACTCATAAGCCTGCTGCTAAGAAATAAATGATATTAACATTTATTTCATATTTTAATTTGATCTTATTTTCTTTCAGACTTGCATTTAAAGCATTTAAAATCCATGTACAAATGCACATTAAAAGCTTTATTTTGTATGTATATCTGTTTGTGTGTGTAGTTTTATATGCTTTTCTCAAATAAGGCTGTGTCATGCATAATTTTTCATGATATTAAACATTCTTTGGAAATAACACGTCATCATATGACTCCACCATCATTTATTTGACAAGTTCCTGGTAACTGGACCTTTCATTTATTTTTAGTTTAGATCTGGTACCAATAATACTGCTATAAACATTGTTGGATGTCAATTTTGAAAGATAATCTGATTAGGATACCTTGGATGATATTCCTTGGAGGTAGAATTTTTAAGTTACATTATGTGATCATTTATAAGGTTCCTGATAAACACTAATAGTCTTCTGGAAAATTTGCATCAATTTAAACACTGACCAGCACTGTGGTGTCAGCGTTGTTGGACGTTATGAATGTTGATTTTTATTACAGGCTCCCCAGTAGCTGAATGTAAGGTACTTGTTTGAGTACATTACTTGGACTAAATCAATCATTTTTCAAGGAGTATTTTCCTTTAAAGTTAATTAAACTAGGCTTTAGGGTCCAATACAGTTCACAAATTCCTTTTGAGCTTTAAAGTTTACTAAATTTCTTTCTTTCTTTCTTTCTTTTTTTTTTTTTTTTTTTTTTTTTTTTTTTTGTGGTACCAGGGATCGAACTCATGACCTTGTGCTTATCAGGCAAGCGCTTGAGCTGCTGAGCTAAATCCCCGTCCCTAACTTGCTTTTAAAAATCACTTCCATAAGACCATAAATTGATGAGTCTATTACATTACAGAATAATTCAGATTCTACATATAAAGTCTAGCTAGAAAATAAGGATAACATTCTATCCGTATTTTAATTCCAACATATGACCCAGGGTTTCACGTCATGCTTCATGAAGGACTAACACTATCCGAATAGTGTGGTCAAAGGAATTCCCTGCTGATTTTGCTCTGGCTGTAAAACAATGCTCTTTGGTTCAGATCAGTGGTCTGTGATTCAACAAACACAAGTGTTTAAATTTATGAGTAAATTTTTAAATATTCCTTGCATGTCTATCATTCAAGCCCTGGAAATGCTAAGTAGGAAAATGTTGCAAGGGGGACAATTCTGTGATTAGAACATCAAGGGATGAATGTGGCATCATCTAAAATTTCAAATCATTTTTTGAGCCTCAGTGTAAATTTCCTGGAGCGATTGCTTGTCCTGACTGACATCCTGCTTCTTCGTGAGACTTGAATGTGCTGCTGATGTGATTGTTTCTTGGCTTCCTTCTTCTCAATGTATTTTACCAACATTAACTGTTTTTTGTAACTGAAGGAAACTAGCAGAGAGATGAATCTGATCATGCATCCGTTCTCCACCGTAAGTAAGAATCTGACCACACTTCAACACAACGAGCAGACACCTGACAATCTAGACCTTGCTGTTCCATCCTCAGAACGCTTCATCCTCCTTCATCTTTCTCTCTACTTACCTTGCTCTTCCCACCACCCTCCAGACCCACTTTGACCTTCCAGTCTCTAGAGCTGCATCAGCTGTGTCTTGCTCTTTTGTGTATCTGGTCAATTTTAGACATCAGTGAGATTTACCTACACAGTTCAGTTACGTAAATACTAACACCAAGATTCTCGTTTGGTTAGGTCCTTTCGGTTGTAAGGAACAGAATTCAAGCTACTCATGTAAGGCTGTTTGTTATTAACAAGTTCATAGAAGTAACTCAAGAAAACAAGGAGCAGTCCCTGCTCAAGATCTAAGACACGCCAGAGACTGTAGATTTTTATCCACAATTATAAGACCTAGAGATCTCCACTCTGGTGTTCTGGTGTTGTTACAGTGCACCTTGTCTCACTGGTTCTGTTCATCTTTGTGTGGGGATTATTTTCTTCTCCCTACCTATACATGGCTTTTTTTACTACTACTCCTTCAAACTTCCCTGCTATGGTTCCTGGGCTGTTCTCTGACCAGACCATCTCACAGATATGTACCCAGCCCTAATCTGTTTATCTCTGGTGGCTGCCACACTAGTTCATTCCAGGGAATACCTTGGTTCCACCCCTGCTTCCTGCAACAGGAGAAGGATGGAATGGGGTGAGGGATATTTTTATAAAGTGGTAAAAGGTAAGCCCGGAATCCTGCCAAATAGTTCTGGTACCAAGTTCTTAAATGTGGCCCTAAGAGTATTACTTTTGTGGAATACAATTCTTTTTTTTTTTTTCTTTATATGTTGTAAAGGAGAGGATTTACAGTGATTCTCCAAATACTATCCTGAACCAATATCAGAGACATTTTGAAACTTGGTTTCCTATTTCTAGATCAATAGCCTGTGGCCCACAGTCCGCTCAATCCCTAGCTCTTTAAATGGGCTGGCCTACTTGCGAAACAAGTACATACGAAGCTGCATTAGGCCACAGAAATAAACACAGTTTTCCAGCCATGCTTCCCTCCAGCTTGCCTTCCACAACTCCACTGCCTGCCTTTGGCATCATCCACTGACTCAGCATCTGTAACTCAGTGGAAGCCACTGCTGCTGCCATGATCCACCCCCTCCCCCAGCACACTTTCTATTTCCCTCAGCCCTTATAGAAGACGGTTCATAATGCAGGGGAATATAGAGCATTGCCTGTAATGGGCTTTGGTTTGGACTATGGCCAAGGAGCCAAGTTAGTCTACTTATCTCAGAGATATGCTATGAGGACTAAATGAGATAACATATGCAAGTGCTTTGAATAGCATCTGCACTTATTATAATATTTCAGAATTTGGAATCCTGTTAGCAATCTCCTGAATTGCTCATCCTTTCAGAGCAGAATCTGTTTTGTCGCATAGTCCAAATTATGCAGAGCCGTTATATTCCCAAAAGGCAAATGAGATATTTCATTTGGAAAAAGCATAGGCTATTACTAATAATAGCTAACATTTATTGAGGGCTTGTTAAATATTAGACTCTATGCCAAGTGCTTTGTAACTTTTACCTAATTTATCCCCCTTGAAGTAGGTACCATCCTTAGTAATGAGAAAATAAGGTGCAGAGAGATTAAGTAATTAACTCAAAGTCCCTTGGTCAGAAAATGCTAGAGTCAGTGTTCAAACCAGGCAGTTTATCCGGGCCTTGATCTTTCTGTCAGTAACAATGCTGTCTCCAATGAAAACAGCATGGAAATTAATGTGTCTCACCTCCTCATTTTGTAGATGGGGAAACGGAGGTCCAGGCAAGTTAAATGACTTGTCCTAAACTGCAAACCTTGTTCAAAGCATGGGGGTAGAACCAGGCCACTGTTTTTCATTTCAAATCCCACATTGTAAACTTGCATCTCCTAGACTACCTTTACTGGCATCTGCAGAGATGCTACCTTCAGATAATAATGAAAAAACAGGTGCATTTTGCTTGAGGGGATTGTTTCTTCTTGTTTATCAAAGCAAGCATCCATATCTAGGTGTCTCTCAAAACTTGGAGAAATTACATAACCTCTTCCAAATGGTTTCTAGGTTTTGAATCTCAGGGAACAACAAATTTTCAAAAACCTTAGGGGTGATGCAGAATTGCCAACATTTTGGTTTTATATGTAAAGATTTTTAAAAACCTATAAAAAAAAACTAAAAATAAACAACCATCTAAAATACTACTATCAGGAGCTTGGTAGAGTGCATGCTTAGCACACACAAGGCCTTAGGTTTAATCCTCAACACTAAAATATCAATAAAATACTATCATCATTCTATCAATGAAGGAATAGTTCAACACCAAAATATTGGGAAGGCTATAATCTTAGAATAAAGGATAAGTAATTTAAAATGAATAAAATTTACTGTATGGAAAGACTAAAAACAACTGTCCCAATTGTTTTCATTTCATCATGAACCAGCAGAAATCTCATCATGGATTAGCATTTGAGAAACTCCTGCAGAACCTTTAAATTTCTCTCCACCTCCAGCTCTTAAAGGCTGTGATTTTAAGCATCATTTTCCCATTAACAATTATTTTAGAGTTTCTAGTTGTTGGGTCTTTGTAAATTAATCCTTCCTAAGCTTATCTTTAAGGGCTTTGTTACATTGTGCATGGAGTGAATATTGAAGATTTTACATTCAGAATAGCAATGCATGGACATAGAAAGATGGTATCGGTACCCTTAGTGACATTTTGCAAGGCTCCGTCTCCCTCACGCCCACCCTTGGGAACCAGAACAGTGATCCTGACTTCTCCTTCCTCCCAGACTTTGTCAGACCATGGGACTCAGGCTTATGCTGCAGCTGGAGATTTTATTTATTTATTTATTTATTTTGGTTTTTTGAGACAGGGTCTTGCTGTCTATCTCAGGCTGCCCCTGGATTCACTGTATAGCCTAGGCTGGCCTCGAACTCATTGCAATCCTCCTTCCTCAGCCTCCCAAGTGCTGGGATTACAGGTGTGTGCCATTGCATCCAGCTTTTTTTATTTTTAAATTAATTTTATTGGTATATTTTTGACATATATACTGATCTCTTTCACCACAGGGAATGATGTACATAATATATCTTATTTTATTTTATTTTTTTGTGGCACTCGGGATCGAACTCACAACCTCACTCCTGCCAGACTGGCACTTAAGCCACTGAGCCAAACTTCTGGCCCTAGGTTTTTGAGACAGAGTCGCACTATGTAGCTCAGGACGGTCTCGTGCTCACATTGTAGCCCAAGCCAGCCTCAAACTCACAGTGCTCCTCCTACCGTAGCCGCCTGAGTGCTGGGATTAAAGGCATGCGCCACCACACCCGGCCTACATAATATATCTTAATTCCTTTTTTTCCCATTCCCCTTCCCTCCCTTCAATCCTCCCCCTCCCCATTCACAAAACTTTGTTTCCATTGGTTTCTTTCCATTCTTTTTTATGTGTTATATTCCCATTCCCTTTCTTCCCTTCCCTCTCCTCCCTCCCTTGCTCCCCTTCCCATTTGAACATTTTCTTCCTATTTCCCAATATCTACCCTCAATTTTTGTCCTTATTTACCCTTTGAGTTTCTCACACAAGAGAAACAATGTGATATTTAAACATGTGTGTCTGATTTCTTTCACTTAAAATTATGTTCCCAAGGTCCATCAATTTACCTAAAAGTACCTCAAGTTTATCCTTCTTTATGGGAGAAAAAAACTATATTTTCTTTATCCATTCACCCATTGATGGGCATATGGGCTGTTTCCAAAATTTAGCTATTATAAGTGGTGTGCAGCTGGAGATTTTATTTGTCTACTGAGAGCCCTTTGAGATCTGAATCTTTCTGCACAGGGTCCAACTAACGTGTTTTTCAGTCCTTGGACTGCGAGTTTTTGAAGGAAGGAATATCTGATCCTATGTCACCACCTGGAGGAGGAGGAGGAGCCTTTGAAGGTGCTCTTTGCAGATTCATGTCTTTGTTTTCTACTTTAGGCTGCCAAGTCACACCTATGCGTGTGTTTGGGGAGGGAAGGTCAAAGGACACTTGGACAAGAGCCTAAATGCATCAAGGCCAGAGGTTTGTCCACTGATTTGCCTCTGCATCTCTAGGTATTTGCCTGACGATGAGTCTCTAGAAATGTTGTAGAAGAGACAGTTTTAAGCACACAAACTTAGAGCAATGACCATTTATCTTGTGACTACTAGTGTCAGGCACTGTGATCGATGCTTTACAAAAATTCTAATTCTTGCTACGACTCCATTTGGTAAGCACATCATGATACCAACAAGGAAACTGAGACACAAAATAGTAAACATGGCCAAAGTCATAGAATTAATTCTAATGACTGCACCAAACAGTCTTTCCAGTATGCCAAGCTGCAGAGCCTGTGTGGTAACAAACTTCAGAAGAAGGGACAGCCAACTGGCATCTCTTCCCAGGGTTTCGTGCATCCTTATTTCCAGCTAAGTCTCTGCACGGGCAGAGAGGCAGACAACAGCCCTGCTTCTAAGACTCCAGATCCCTGAGAACATCTAGTTAGGGAGTGAGAGGTAGAGTCCAGGCTGGGATCAGTTCTCTAGACTGCTGCCTGGTGCTTTCTCAATACTAGAGACCAGCGAAAATAGAAAAACCCATTATATCAAATTATTTCAGGCAAGTTCTATAACCACCAGCACAACCACAAATATCCATGCCTTAGTAAGGACTTATTTCTCATTTACAGCAATATAATGGACCTTCGGAAGGTCCCTCATCCCTCTTGGTTGGCACCCTCTTGGGCTCTGGAGGTCCTTTGTGTCCTCTTTAGCCAGCAAATGAACAAAAAAAAAAGAGAAAGGATTGTACCTAGGAGCATTTAATAGGCCAGGCCTGGACATAACACCTCACTCTCTTCCATGTCCATTTCCCAGAACTCATCCAGGTGTTGAATTTATCTGCAAGGAAGGCCAAGAAACACAGTCTACCATGTGCTCCAGCAGTAGAGCACTGCGGACACTCATTCCAGATGCCTTTTCTGAGACCAGTAGCCAGCCAATAGATGCAGTTCGCAGACTACAGTTTTGTCTTGAAAATGCTATAGGTCCCTGCAATGTATTTATTTAGATATACATTTCTTTGAAGTCCTTGCCATTAGCATATGTGCAGATGAGTGGAAAGGAAGGGGGCAGTGGCAGTTTCAAGCAGCTGAAAAATTTCATGTGGTTCTTGAAGACTTATTGTCCTATTCAAGCTGCTGCTTAGTTGGCTGGATTTTGTTTGCTAACGTATGTTTGTCTATTTGTTTATTTTGCTAATATTTATTGCATATTTACTAAATTCCAAATACTGTTCCAGGCATTTGAGATTATTATCCTTATTAATCCTCATAGTAACAGCTGAGCGTGGTGGCACAGTCCTTAAATCCCAGCACTTGGGAGGCTGATGTAAGTGGAGCGTTGTGAGTTTGAGGCTGGCTTCGGCTACAACGTGAGTGCAAGGCCGGCCTCACCTACATAGTGCGACCCTGCCTCAAAAAACAAAAAAAAAAAATAGGGCTGGGAGTTTGGCTCGGTGCCTTAAGCACCTGCTTGGCAGGTGCGAGGTTGTGAGTTCAATCCCCAGTACCGACAAACAAACAAACAAAAAATCCTCATAGCAACTCTGAGAGATAGGTACCATTTTACAGAGATGGAAAGGATAGTTTAAAGAGGTTAAAGAGTTGAACTAAGATCACAAAGCCAGGAAGTATGAGCTGAGATATTTAACCTGGGTCTCTCTTACTCTTCGCTGTTCGTTGGCTTTTGTCCTCTGGCTGGAAAAATACTGGCTGGGGCTAGAACCTAATCACAGTTTGAAAAATTTCTCCAAAATCCACACACCTCTGCTGTGTAAATTCCATGTGTTGATGCTTTTAGGCAACAATTTGGCCCCTCCTGTAATGGAAGCCACCAGCAAAATACAGGTCCTGCAAACATTCCCACCAAGTAAGGCATGTCAGCATTGCCTCAACTCTTACACTCGCACGAAATGTTTTCTTCCATGTAGATTCATGCAGTTTTGGTTCACATGTTAGAAACTAATTTCAACCAGAATGAATTAATTTATGTTCAGCCCAATATCTTCTAAATAATTTTTAATTCAGTGGTATGTTTCAAAAGGAACGGAGTAGCAGTTCTCTTAAACTACCATGGCTATGGGCTAGTCAAGGCTTTGTTTCATGCTTTTAGAGAGCTGGAATGCCATGGGAGTGAGGCACAGGATCAAGTAGGGCAAACCAACCAGAGGTTAATTTAACAGAGCCCTGAGCTGGTGTTCTGCCTGTCCTTGTGGCTCCATGGTCTAACAAGCCAAGCTACTTTGATTGTGTGAACACCATTAAAGTAACGGGTCATGTTCCCACTCCACCATTAGAGTAGTTAGAGAACCTTATTAGAGGAAGCCGTTGGGTGTGAGGGTGGGGAGTAGAAAGGAGAGAAGGGTCTTTGAGCTATTGAACTCTAAGTGAACTATAAACAAGGACTTATGATAAGCACAGCGGCCAGCGCCCTCTGTATGTAACCCCCTTGGGGAGTTTGAGTATAAGCTGAATTTATTCACACACCTGTCTTTCTAGGGCATCATGCCACTCCATTTGCCTCTAGTTTAAATAACTGAAAGGTGTGAGCAACAGGCTTTGAAATCATGGTACGTTAAGGGTGGATTATGCAAAGAGTGCTCAAGCAGCGTAAGGCTGAGACCACTCCAAGGTGGTCCCAAGGCTCAGGACACAGGCTGGGAGCTGGTTCCCATCCCATGAGCATTTCTGCAGCAGTGACAGCCATCATGGGGACAGGCTGCCATATGTTAACTTCTCAAGGATTCATTACCCAGATCTCAGCTTACCCTCACAGACGTATGAAGAGACCCACGAGCACCTGAGTTTTCCACTTTCTGGTCCTCTACCCTGCCTGCACGTCAGAATTGCTCAGGGAGCGCTTTACAATATAGATGCCTCGGCAGCTCCCTCAAGGTAAGATATTTTCCACAAGTTCCCAGTGTGAATCTAGTGTACAGCTGAAGTTAGAACCACAGTGTCAAATGCACCCTTCTCCAGGTATTGGACATTCTAGATATGGAGAACAGAAAGGAAGTGGACCTGAAAACTGCTAACCATAGACAACAGTAATGATTAGGTGGGTTCCTTATGTCAGATCTTCATAATGACCAGGAACAGATAGTGTTGATAATACTAGGTTGGTTCTTGTGTGGATTAACTAATGGTCAATTTAATTGGGAATGTCCAGCTGAATTGAGTCAGCATGGTTCTGGGCATGGAAGAGCTACCTGAAGATTGTTGCCAAAGTGACATGGAAGGACAACAGGAGGGGAAGATTGTATGCTGCTGATTTACCAGGGGAAGCTTTGTTGCACCTGGTTTTCCTGATATGAACTCAGTTGTTCTCAAACTTGAGTCCTTGCTGTTCTCTTCAGGGGAGCTCTGGTCTTCACCATGAGTGTCACTTCCTGGCTCCAGTGCAGAACCCTCAGCCTTCTGGCATAGATCCTTCACCTGCTCCTGTGCAGACTTCCCAGCTTCCACCACTGGCCTGTGGGCCTTCCTGGTGCAGATCTCTGATGTGGAATTGGATGAGACATTGCCATGGGCTCTAAGTCTTTGGCTAGCCTCACGTAGGACGTTGCCGTGGGATCCAGACCCTCACCTGGATTCTTTGGGTCTCTAGCACATGGATACATCTATTGCACTCTTCTGCATCTGACTTTTTGGGTGAATATTATAAAATAACTCTGTAAATTATGTTTCATGTATTAAATCTATTCCCTTACAAATCCTGACTACAACAGTTCATACAAATCTTTATTTTGTCTTCTTCTTGCTACATTGCCTTACTTCCTGCCACATGACAATTGAATGAATAGTTATTGAATGTTTTCTCTGCCAGGTACTGGGCTAGCCAATAAAGAGGCAGGAAAGAGGTGAAACACATAGTATTTCTCCTGAAAACACCAACCTTTACCAGGGAATCAAACATAAAGAAGGAGAAATTGGTTTTCTTTGATTAACATCTCTTTTTCAAGATTTTATGGGGTAAGATAAAAATGTAGAATTTTTTAATGTTTTCAAGGATTATTGGTGCTTTCTCCATAACAGAGGCAATTTATGAAGTGGCTGATATTCCTTCTCCAGACCCATTCACATACTGGTGTGCACACACATGTACACACACGCACACACATACATATGCACGTACACACCTCTTCCAAAACAGGAAAGAATTACACACAGTTATTTTGGATACCAGTCACAGGCCTGTCATCTTTTTTATATGGAACCTACTTATAGGAAAATCTGGGTGAGGTGAGGTTCCTCTAATTAGTTCCAAATTAACCAGCGTCCCCCTCTAAGTTTGTTAGGCCTTTTCATATGTATGCGTCAGAGTCCTCCATTCATGCAGCTAACTATGATTTGAGTCCTATTATGCACTAGACACTGTGCTAGACACTGGGAATATACAGTACTAGTGAACCAAAAAAGACCGTCTGCACTGATGCCTAAAATCTAGCAAGGAAGACAAATGCCCATGTAAAACTAGATTGGTGCCTCTCAACATGTTCTCAGTTCACTGGGAGTACCAGAGACCCTTCCAGAGGTTCTGTGAGGTCAAAATCATTTTCGTAATGATACACTGATGGTATAAAAGCACACCTTAGCATAAATCAAGGCAGTGACATTAAACTATACCTGCAGTCACTGTGTTCAGATTCTTCATTCCATGGACTTGTAGGGAGACGGACAAAACAAAATTATTTCACTTAACAATACCTTTAATTAAGCAGGGAAAGTTATTTCTTTTATTAAATCATTGCCCTTGAGTACACATCTCTCTTACACCTTGTGTGACAAATGTGAGGCATGGATAAAACACTTCTGCATACAGAGGACTGTAGGTTGTTTGGAATAAAAGCCTGGGTTTGATTTTTTGAGCTGCAAACAGCTGTTTTTATTGTAGAACATTGTTTTTTCACTTGAAAAGACTGACAAACTATGGTTATTCAAATTTGGATAGTTGGCAGGCATTTTCCTGAAAATGAATAAATTGAACTTGTCACTTCAAAAAAAATAACTGGCAGTGTTTGTTGCCAAAGATAAAATTCAAGCTTTCAAACAAAAATTATAATGTTAGAAAAACTGTGGTCAGTACTGTGAGTTTGACAGCTTCCAAGTCTTTAAAGACTTCAATAGATGGATATTAATTAATGTGATATTAATTCATGTGATTTTTAAAAGTTGTATAATGAAATAATGTCAACTTTTAGAAAATCTATATAACTCAGTGAACTAATCTTTTCCAAATAACTAATCGTGGAGTTACAGGATCACGTGTGAGTAAAGGATCTGCATAAAGTGTGAGAGAACCTGATGGATTTTATCAGAGGGAAAAAGTTCATTTACATGCTTTCAGATTCCCCACTGCAATCAACTTTTAAAAAACCACCACTTGCTGAGTATCCAAAAAACAAATTCATAAATAAACAAATAAATCTTCAATTATCAGAATTAAAACACACTTCTTTTGAATCACATTTTCTACACAAGGCCTGACTTCTTCACATAGCTCAATGAGAAAACAGATTGCAACAAATTAAATTCAGAAACAGATAATGAGAATTCAGCTGTGTTCAATTAATTCAGAGATTCTCAGAAATGTAACATACTGCCATTAGTTTGGAGAGCTAGCTGGTTTTTCAGAAAAAATATTTATGCTAAGATGTAATGGTTTTATTATTGCTATTTTAAAATAAATAAATACACATTTATTTATTCAGTTTTAATTTCTGATATAAAAATACTGGTGGAGATGACCCACAGAAACCCAAGCTTTTAGAGATCATCAATATTTTTTAAGAGTTTAAAGGAGTCTTTTGACCCAAATGTTTGAGAACTGCTGAGTTATTTTATAGTAATAAAATTGTATCAACTTTCAGTGGCTAAACACAACAAATGTTTATTTCCCTCTCATGCATAACCAGGCAGCACAAGGGCAGCTGTCTTCCATGTGCTGACTTGGCAATTTTGTGATTTTGTTGTCCCAACATATGGCCTCCAAGACTGCGGCTGTACCAGACAAAACTAGAAGGTGGCACGCCCACTCTCAAATGTTCTGTTGTGTCACTGCTACTCACTGCTTACTCAGCACAACTGGTCACATGGTTTCACCCAACTGGAAGTGGGCTGGGCGATGTGGGAAGCTTGTAAATATGTGGAGAGTAGCAGAAGGCTCTAAACAATACCTGCAAAGAATACTGGGTGAGAAACTGAAGTCTCATTGGATGAAGAGATAAGCCCATCTCACATCTAGTGAGACGAAATACAAAACCAGAAACCCATAGACTGGGGAAGTGTATCATCCGTATCCTAGCCAGACCACACCACGTATGTTGGCCTCAAAACCATGTTAAAACTGGATGGTTTAAACAACAGGTGACAATGATCAGCTTTATCTTTTGATAAATCATTGAAGCCATGGAAGAAAATGAATGTAGGGGGACAAGAGTGAGAGCAGAAAAGTGTTATGCTCATAAATCAGATCTTTGAGAAAAAAACCCGAAGTTTCTATTTGTGGTGTTTTCCAATTTCTACAGTGTAAATTTTCCACCATCACTAATTTCAAGCTTTCCAATTGGAGGTCATTCAATTCAGAGTTAAAAAGAAAGGCACAAAATCAGCTCTTTTGAGCCATTTGAGCAGGATTCACCGCCACTGAGGCAGGAACATTAGTGAAGAGGCTTGCTGCCTAAATGTTCCTTTCCACTGAGAACACAGCTGGAACCAACCCTACATTCTAGGCATTCAGTGACTGAAACCCCTTTCTTCCCCCATCATACATATAGCCACCACTGCCACTATGTGTCACCAAGATTTTTCAGCTACAGCTGTGACACATGTGCAGGAGGGATGTCACTATCTCCCCATCCATCTAACCACAGTCTTGGTTCCAGTATCAAAGCCTGGGCCTCTGTCACTTAAGGAACATTAGTTATCTCCTCCACCACTAGCTCCTCTTCCCAGAGCCATGTTTGTAAACACCTTCAAATGTCCTGACATCACATTCCTCCCCAGCTGTTCCAAAGAAGAAGCAGCCCAGAAAGTTGCTAGAAAAGGTCATGCTTGGGTTTTTAGCCACTTCTGAATTACATAAAGATTTACAAAAAATGAAAACAGTTACAGATTCCACAAGCTACCAATAAACCTTTGCAGGCTTGTGAAGGGGGCAGGGAGTGAAACCTCAGCTTCCCCTGTCTGCTCCAAAGAGGACCAGATGACCGTCTGAGGGGATGAGGGAGAGTGAGAGTCCCCATCGCACGCAGGGTGCTCCTGCTAAAGCCAGGTTGGCGTGCCCCCCTCCCAGCTAATTCACCCAACAGCTTTCTCAGTCTTCCTGCTCCCCTTTGCAGAGCAGAATAACAGCTTGTAGGTACCTGAACTGGTGCCTGGGGTGCTGCTATTTAAATAGCTCTGCTCCTAACACAACAGGTGTCGCTCATATCTAGCTCCCAAATTCTGTTGTGTGTGCGTTTCTCCAGCAAGCCATATGGATTTTTTATTTAAAGAGCTCGCCTGGCTCAGATAATAATCCCTTCCTTTCTTCCTTCACCCTTTTCTTTCCTCTCCCTCCCACCTTTCCTCTCTCCCTCTTCCCTCTTTCTTTCTTTCCTTCCTTCCTTTGTTCCTTCCTTCCTTCCTCTTGCTTTCCCTTTCCTCATCATATAAAGCCACAGGCTGCCATCTTCCTCAGCGGCCTTGACTGTGCCTCCTGCTAGATCTGGAAGTCACTGACCTTTGAGCAGAGTGCAACATTGCTATGCTAGTTTCAAAACACCCTTCTCCTTGCTCTGCCTGCTGGGCAAACCTCTGAAACAGAAGTTGGGCACTCAAGTCAGGCCCAGTGGTTATGTCTACAACCCATTCAAAGATCTTATATATATCTGAGTACTCAAAGAGAGGGAGAAAATGTAGGCACAGTAGCAGATAGAAAGAAAATACCATCGAAGCCTGGATGTCAGCAAACACTGACATCCCTGGCATGGATGGCTCAGTATTAGAGCTCTTGCCTGGCATGCATGAGACTCTCTGCAGGTCTGAGTCCCAGCACAGGGGTGGGGGTGGAGTGGTTAACATTTTCTCTTGAGACAAATCAGAAATATAAATCTGAAACTGCATAGCATGGATTTAGAATGTATGTTTCTGTTTTTTGTTTGCTTGTTGTTTTGTGCTATAGAATGAGCCCTGGACTTTCGCAGTGAATTGCATCTCCAGTCCCTTTTTTTATTTTTTATTTTTTTGAGACAGGATTTAGACATTTTAGGTTTTATACCTAAATTCACTGACACCACTACCAAGAGAAGACCTAAAAACCAAAGAGAATTTGCCTCTTTCTATTGCTAAAGTTGCCCAATTTAAATATTCCTCATTGTGGATGTATAATCAATAGATAAGAACAACTTCTTGTATAGCCAAGTAAAGACATTTATTTTGAAATGATTTGGGAGGGTCCTGGGGACTGAACCCACAGCCTCAAACATGCTGGGCTCTACTATGAAACTGCACTCCCAGCTCCAAAGTATGACTGCTTATCACCATGATTTGATGAAATAAAGGATATTTTAACATCAAATAATTTAATGAATTTAGTGTAATAAAAATTCACTATGTTGTGCATTTTCATCTAGGAAAGAAGTAAAAATTACAGTCCACTTAAGTAAGCATTTAAGAACCCAAATCTCAGTGCATCCATACCGTCTAAGAGAGTGGCAGGTATTCCCATGGGACCACCAGAGAAATGAGGCCTCAGAGGGTTAAATAACCTGCTCAATATCACACAGCTAAAAATCAAACTCAAGATGCAACTCTTTCCATAAAAAAAGGAAGGGATAACAATAGATATTTCCAGATCCAATGTTGAATAAATTTTACTAGGCCTCTTTCTGTTGTATAAGTCTCTGCCCATCAGACAATCTTCCTCTCATGTTTTTGATTTCTTAAATAAGCCCACTACCAGGTAAAGAGATTCTGGAATAGACTGCATACCTGTTATAAGTTATTAGCTTTGTTGTTTACAAATTGGCTCAGCAGAGCATAGTTATCATGTCTATTTCCCAAGGACTCTAAGGCATTGTTGAGGAAATGAAAAATAGGTTGTGGGAATTTTAGACTTGAAAAACCTGATTTTACCAGCCCCAGAATTCACAGGCAACCCACATGCTGACAAGCACTGACAGGGCTGTCCAGAGCACTCTGGTCAGGTGGTGACTAAGTAGGATGGACCCTCCACCTGCCAGCCAGATGGCTCTCCAGCAGGTATTCTCTGCAAGGTGATGCCAGACACTGACTGTGACCTTGGGCATGCCACTAGCTGAACTGCAGTTTCTGCATCTACAAATGGAAGGGATTTAAATAAAATGATCTTGAGGGCTTCTTGGAGGGTACCAGACAAAAGCAACAATAGCCAATAGAATCCTCAGGATATTTTTCGCTGCCAAACATAGGGACCAAACATTTCCCTTCCTTAAGTGACACATGATTTGAAAACCGAACAAGTCTTCTTCCCTTAATTTTTTCCCCCGGTGGTCATGTACTTCCACCAGTCCTCATCAAGACAAATACTGGCCCCACTAAAGGAGTTTCCCTTTGAGCAATTCTTATGCGTGGGTAAAATGAAAAGATGGCTGTCGTTTGTGTGGCCCAAGAGTACGCAGTGTCCTACAGCAAGCACTCATTAATTGGTCCTTGTTACTGTCACTGGCCTGCGCTGCTGATTGATTGTCGCTATTGCTTTAAAAGTGTGTCCTTAGCCCACACCCTAAAGTGTCCCCAGAGGGGACATATTTCACACCCAGCAGGTCAGCTGCTGTTACCACACTGCCTCCTCTTGTGTCTGGATCCTGCTCTCGTGTGTCTAGCTCTGGCAGCCACATAGACTTTGGCTTTGAGATGACTCAGAGACAAGGTAATGCCAAAGTTCATCAAAGTGCTGAACTCTGAACACTCCCAAAGCTCCCGGCCCAGTGTCAGATGGAGGCTGGGTAGCAAAGCAGGGGGAAGGGCCCAGCCAGGCTGGCAGGCATCCAGGATCTTGCCCGCTGCCTTGCTTGTAGTTACATCGTCTGTCCTCTTACTTCCTGTCTCCAGAGGAGGCCGGTAGGGGCAATGCCATTTATTCCATTGCCTCCATCCTTCTCTTCCTCCCTCTCCTTTCCTCTGTGGAGACTTGTTTTCCATGTTAGTCAGGTCTCTGTCACAAAATACCTGAGAATGACAGCTTAAGGGGGAAGGTTTATTAATTTGTTGAGGTGTTAAGGGTTGAACCCAGGGCCTTTGCACAGAACTACATCTTCAGCTCCTTTTTTATTTATTTATTTATTTATTTATTTATATTTATTTTTTGGTACCAGGGATCAAACTCACAACCTTGCGCCTGCCGGGCAGGTGCTTTTTATTTTTTTATTTTTTTATTATGAAACCAGTTCTTTCCAAGTCATTAAGTTGTCTATGTTGGTTTTGAACTTGAGACCCTCCTGCCTCAGCCTTACAGAGTGCTGGTATTACAGGCAAGCACCAGCATGCCTGCTAGGAAAGGTTTATCTTGGCTCAATCACAGAGATTTCAGTCTAATGAAATATGGTGGAAGGGTATAATAGAGGAAAGCTGCCTACCACATGGCATCCAGGAAGCAGAGAGGGGAAAATGTAGAGAGGAAGGGCCTGGGGACAAGATACAGTCTTTAAGGTCACGTGAGCCTCCATGATCCATATCCTTCAACTAGGCCATACCTCCTGCTCCCATTACCTCTCAATAATGCCATCAAATTATGAGAGCATCAATGGATTACTCCGTTGATGAAATTGGAACCCTCAGCATCCAATCACTTCCTTAAAGCCCACCACCTGTCAACAAAATGTTCAACACAATGAGCCATTAGGGGGACATTTTAGATCCCAAGCTCATATTCTCTCCTGCCTGTGGACCAGGAAGCTAGAGGGTCTTGGGCAGGCCAGGCGCCCCTGTGCATACACCAGTCGTGTTAGAGTGCACTCCTCCTGGGTGGGAACGGGCAGCTGAGGGGTAGGAGAGAAGAGTTGTTGCTTACAGGTACCCTTTCATTCGGTTTGAATGTCATGCCGTGAGCATGAAACACCTGTTAATACAATAAACTTTTTAAAAAGGATTTATGTAACTTTAAAATCAGCCCCCAAAGGCCTAATTATAATTTCTGTCTGGGCAGCTCAATGCTTTTCAACCGTTAGGCTCTCCGGAAAACCCCTTTTGCAGACAATGTGTCACAGATACCATGGCTACGTTTCTGGTCAAAATTGTTCTCTGTATCCACCTGCAGTTGCTTTGTGTGCTCTGCACAAAAGTCACTGGGCATGACAAAGGAGGAGAGTTCAACAAGTTGAAAAAAGGCCAGGATTTGAAATCAGGCTGATTTAGATTTAAAATCCTGGCTCTGTCACTTACTGACTTACACAAGATTCTTAAGATTAGTTTCTTCGTTTTTCTAAAAGAAAACCAAATTACTTACCGTACCATAAACAACAGCAGTTGAGAACATAGGCTCCAGCTAAAAAAAAAATTAACCTGAATGTAGAATAGAAATTGGGAAAGGCGTGGTGTGGCGAGGGTCTTGATCAGTGTACTCTGTATACATGTTTGGAAATACCACACTGAACCCCATTCTTACCTACAATTACTATGCGTTAATAAAAAAAAAGAATGTAGGCTTTTGAGTTCGGTTTTATTCCTCTAATGGTGACGTCTTGTTTCAACACTCAAAGCCTCAATTTTCTCATCTGCAAAATGGAGGTGTTAATAGTGTTAACTTGAAAAAGTTGTGAAGCTTAAATAAGATGTAGAATGAATAGGCCTCAGCACTGTGACATACACAGGGAAATATTCTTCTATTCTGATGTTTTTCCTGTGAGAATAAAGATAAAGTGGCTGGTGCTTAAAAATACAAAAATTTAGCACTCTTTTTTTCCCCCAGATTATTTTTCTTTGTGGAGACAAAGCAGGATTGTTTGCTATCCGGTGTTTTGTTTGGTTTTGATTTTGGTTTTTGTAGTGCTGGGAATTGAAATCTAGGTCTCATACCTGCTAAGCAATGGTTCTATCATGGAACTATCCTCCAACCCCAGTATGGTATTTTTAACTGCTATGTACTGGCACACAGAGTCCTCTGGTCTGCTCATTACAATGCTCTTAAGTGAAGAAATCAACTGGAAAGACAAAACTCAAAACTTTCCTATGACACTGGGGCTATAGCTCAGTGGTAAGAGCTTGCCTGGCATGTATGAGGCCCTGGGTTCAATCCCTCATTGCAAACAAAAAAACCTACAGGGGGAAGATTGTTTGATGATTGATCATCCATCCATCCATCCACAGAAAATCTTGGTTCTGTGATCCCCAATAGTTCTGAGATTGCAGAAATGACCAGACACAGACACGGTTCTTCCCTCAGTGAGTTCTAGTTAGGTGTGAGGACGGTGTGAACCTGTGCCTGGGTTGAGCTGAAACTGCTCTACATTTTCAGACCAAGAGACTTACACAAAACCTGCATTCTTGCTCTCCAGGTCCCCCTAAATTTGGGGTGAAGTATCTAGAAAAGAAACTCAGTTGGATAAATTATAGTACTACAGATGATTGTGGGAAGGACAGTTCATTTGAGGCCACACATTTAAAAATCAATCTCAAGCCCGGCGTGGTGGCGCACGCCTTTAATCCCAGCACTCGGAAGGCTGAGGTAGGCGGAGCGTTGTGAGTTTGAGGCCGGCTTGAGCTACAACGCGAGCACAAGGCCGGCCTGAACTACATAGTGCGACCCTGCCTCAAAAAACCAGGGCCGGGAGTTTGGCTCAGTGCCTTAAGTGCCTGCCCTGGCAGGCGCGAGGTTGTGAGTTCAATCCCCGGTGCCGCAAAAAAAATAAATAAATAAAATAAAATAAAAAAAATCAATCTCAATCTGTGAAAAATTCAATCTCAATCAGTGTAACACAGAGAAATTTACTGACTTTTCACACCTAATGGGCCTGTATGAAGATGGCAAAGAAAAGTCTAGAACTTTTCTAGTCCTCTTTACTCTCAGGCAAATGCCCACCCTACAGGATCCTTGAGATTGAATGTGGCCAAGGGCCACGTGGATCCGCATGAAATTGCCACGCTCGAGTTGCAGCTGCCCTGAGAGTGGGAAGGAACCTGGAGCTTCGCTGGCCTCTGGCTGGGTTTGTATGACTGGAGCTGGGTGGAGTATGTCTTGTCCCCTCAACCAACCAACAGCAATAGGGCATCTTCCGCCTGTCAGTGCTGGGAAACAGACCCAACAGCAAAACAGACAAAACTCATTAGCCAGAAAGAAGTGGGAGGTACTGGAGTAATCAGGGGTCTGCTGACAAAGCAGAGAGCCCTGGCCTGGGCTGCGAAACTCACCCGAAGTGGCCTGGGGCTAGGCCTCGTGTTTCTGCACTGTGCTGCCCCAACTGCTCGGTCAGTCAGAAAGGCAGCATCACGGAAGGAGCAAAGGGTGCAGTCATGGCACCTGGAACACATCACTGCTTCTCTAGGGCTCAGACTTTCTGGTCATTAAAGGAAAGGTTTTGTGAAAGCTGATTCAGGAGTCAGGAAGCAATAGGTGGGCCACTAGGAAACACTAGGTGCCAGGTGGGCCTTACTTGGGCCTCGGAGGATACTCAGAGGATTCTTGCTCTGGCACACACACACCCTATCCCAAGGTGAGGACCTTGAAGTCACTGGCTTCCAGTCATGTGCTTCATTCCAGTTTTTCTAGACATCAGCTGGAGATCTCCTTGTTACTCAAAATCCAGGTGCAATTATGTAGCCTCTACCACAATAGTCCCCAGTTTGCATGACTTGTGGATGTTGACAGTCCTCTGGAGTATTTCTGAGGATAAAGGGGAGTGGCAGAATTATGCTCCTCTTCTTGGCTCTCTGGCTGCTGTACCCGCTTCATTGCTGATGTTTAACTTTGCCACAGCAAGTACCACATCCTATATTACACCCCCCACCCCCACCCCACTGCATCCAGAGCAGGTGGCTGTGTGTGTCTTCTTCCCTACTCCAGCACCTACTCATGAGAGCTGGTAGGTGTTCAGCATCACTTGATGACTAAATAAAAGGAAGGAACAGATGGTGTCAAAGGTGTCACTGAGATTACATTGAATGACAGGTCAAGGCCAGCCCAGGAGAAAAATCTATTAACATCATAAATGATTGCTTCTTATCTGGGCTCATCCCTACCCTGCCTGCTTTGGGACCTACCAGATTCCCAGCTCAATTACAAGCTACAGGGATGAACTGACCCTAGTTTTGTTCACAGAGGGCAAATGCATGGCTCCCTGGCTCAAGCTGTTTACTCTAAGAGCTTTCACCACCTTTGCCTTGCTCTTCCAACTGGATCAAGCGATAGGACAGTCAAAGGCAATCTCCACCCAGGCTAATCCTTACTTATTCAGACCCAGAACTGACTTCACAGCTCTCTGGCTGGGCTCCCTTAGCCCTTTGTACAGAACTTGCTTCCAGCATTGATCTTGCAGCACATTTGTTTCTCTGCCACACCACTACATGAGAGTTTTTCAAAAATTTCCTCCAGTGACAATGCCTAGTGCAATCCTTAAAACGTGGGAAGGCTCAGTAAATGATTGAAACATGAATACACATCAGGGGGAGTATGACTGCAGTTATTTGGAGGACCAGTGAGCAAAAATAATTGAAATGTTTATAGCAAACTAGAAGGGGTGGAGTCAAATAATTTTTAACAGAGGAAAGATGTAATGCTCATTCAGTGTTATTGGATAAGCCATTCAACAAACATACTCAAGAAAAACTGGATTTTCTGCAACCCAACCCAGTGCTTTCTCACAGTGTCTTTATCAACTCTGCCACCTTCCTTTTGTTTGTGATTTGTAGCCTTTTGGGAATTGCAACATCAGTTCATTGTTTGCTGGGTTTCACAATTCTCCCTTCCCATCCAGAACATACCATGAAGCACAATAATTGCTTTTTTTTTTACATGTCCAGGAATTTAAATTACATTTTGTTGTGCAAACTTCATGACATCCCTTTGAAATAACTGGAAACACCTGGAGATGTTGTGAAAGTGAACCTAGGAACGGCCTCGTCACAATGTGCTCAGCGGCCTCTCAGTTGAGGAAGCACATGTTGTTCCCTGCTTCGTGTCTTTTCCACTGTGTGCTGCTGCTCCTGTGCTCCATGTTTAGCTCAGTTGGCACCGAGGGACAAGTAGTCCACTTTATCGAGGAACTGAAATCCCGTGCAGGAGTAATCCTCCAACATGGGCTGTTAACTTGGCAAAGATTTTTTTTGTTTTGTTTTTTTGCAGCACCGGGGAGCCTCACGCCTGCCAGACAGGCACTTAAGCCACTGAGCCAAACTCCCAGTCCTAGTTTTTTTGAGGCAGGGTCGCACTATGTAGCTCAGGCCGGCCTTGTGCTCGAGTTGTAGCCCAAGCCGGCCTTGAACTCACAACACTCCTCCTACCTCAGCCTTCCGAGTGCTGGGATTAAAGGCGTGCGCCACCACGCCCAGCTTGGGCAAAGATTTTTGACTTGAATTGTCAACCTATTTCTGTTCTTGACTTTATGTAATTCTGTGCAGCCTGATATATTAGCCATTGGTCACTTTGGGCCTGTAAACTGCACTGAAGTGTGGTTAGTTTGGACTGCGAAGGCTTTGTACAAAAAGAAAATGTAAAATATCCATCTAAGTTTGCACTTAAAAATATTTCATTTTATTGGTTAAACATACCATTAACATTAATTTCTTCTGGTGTTTGGTTTTTAGAGACAGGGTCTCACTGTGTAGCCCAGGCTGGCTTTGCACATGTGTTCTTCCTGCCTCGGCCTCACAGTGTGCTGAGATCACTGGCCTGTGCCACCAAACCTTCTTTTAACATAGCTACTAGAAAATTTTATATATTTCTGGCTTTCATCATATTTCTATTAAACAGTCCTAGTGCAAACCATGCCCATTTTATGCTTTGCGTACTACTGAAGCTAATATGTGTGTATATATATATATATATATATATATATAAAATTAAGATTGGATTACTAAAGACTGAAGGGAGAATTTACTCTGGGAAAAAAGTTTGTTTCAATTTTAGGGGGAAAGAAAATGTATTTTCTTCCTGTTAGCTGCTAAACAAGGCAGATACCTTCAGGGGCAAACTCCCACACTTACAGGGTAGAAGTCTGCTGCCCCTTGAAAGGCTGTTAACTTGCCTTTAAATTTGTTCTTTTGGGGCTGGGGATTTAGTTTAGTGGCTCAAGTGCTTGCCTGGTAAGCATGAGGTTGTGAGTTCCATCCCCGGTACCAAAAAAAAAAAAAAAAATTGTTCTTTTTGTTTCAACCAAGACTTTGCAGAAATCAACAAAGAACTTCTCTATCATTTCCTTTTTTGAACAGTGATCACCAATTTTGAACTGAGCATGCTCAGGAATGTGTCTGCCGTTGTCCTTTTTGAACACTGTGATTTATGATTGTAAAAGGAGCACACTTCAGAATGTGCCAACCTCTATATGTGCTTCCCTATATGAACATGTATAGATTCCCAGTAGAAATCCCCATGCTTTCTTTGTCCCAGGCCAGCATTGCTTGCAAATCACTCCAGTGTTTTCCTTACTTGCTGCAAGTTATAAGCCTCTCTCCATTCTTTTATCTACTAATTGTATTTATTGGCTTTGCACTCACAAAAAGGAGAACCCCTTGCGCACAGTCACATCCCCATGTTAGGCTCATGGCTGAGGCATCTACATGACAAAAGAGAAGGACATAGAAGTTTATTTAATACAAGTTCTACGTGACACTGGAGTCTTCAGAAATGAAGACCCAAAGAGGCAGAGAAACCTGTGTATTTCTGTGTGAAGGTTTGAGGCAAACATGAATAGTTGTAAAGAACTATGATTGAATAAAGAGAATATAAAGAAAATAAATTAGGCACCCCTATATTGATCATCAGAGTGCTTTCAGTTTTGTTTGTTTTGCTATTTTACTCATATGCAAGCAAACAAAGAATCTCGAGACCACTCCTTTACAGTGTACAATAGAGAGAAGAGGGAAAAAGGAGATGGAGAAAGGAGAGATGTGTACAGGGCTGCTCAGAATCCACAGCCTCCACGTGGTGACCTGCTAACAGAATGGGGCCCCAGAGATTCTGTGTGGGTACTAACCAGGCACAAGCAGGAAACAGGCCACAGTTAAGAGTATATTCATTTGCTAAAATCAGTGACTCTAACTCCAAGTTGAAACAGGTAAGACTGGCTCCACCAGTTCTAAAACAATGACTTCCAAACTTCGACATGAATGAGAAACACTTGAAAAGTTAGTTAAATACTAGAGTCTGAGGCCACTTTGGAGACCATTCCGGAGATCTGCAGCATCTGCATTTTAAACAAGCCACCTGTGAACTGGTGTTGCAGGTGGTCCTCAAGCGAGCCAAACATCGGAAACAAAGTGCTAAATAACAAACACTGACCATTCTGCTCTCTCCTATATATCCAAACATGCATCTACCCCCACCTTGCTTTTGCCTGATACTGCATCTGCTGTCACAGATGTGCAACCCTCAGATGTTCCCAATACAACTTTTTCCTGGAGACTTAGTAATGAAAAGGTTGTAAAAATTCTAGGTAACTAATTTCCTTAGAACCAAAGTGAGGTCTTACGTCAGTTTTTGGCGACCTATTTAAAAGTCACAAGTATTGTATCTGTGAATGCAGAGACAAAGCATCCTCGTCACTTCTGCCTCCCCCACTGCTGCATCCCATCCTCCTCCAGAGAGAGGCAAATGCTTTTCCCCTGCATCACTGATTCTGGGCCAGATGCAGTAGTGTTCTGTTTCTTGGAGCAGATGTATACACGTTTGTTCCTGATCAGCTGAGTCCAGTACCCAGGTGTTCAGTGCCACAGAAGAGAAAACATTTGTAAAACATTGAATCTGCCCAATCTAGAGAACACAGAGAAGCTAATGTGAAAACTGCATCTTTCGTTTTATCAAAATCACTTAACTGCATTCACTTCACCTTCAGTTTAGGCTCATGACACTCATTCATTTTTTTGTGTGTCAATCATCTCTTAATGTTGCTATCAGATTTTAATACCTCTTTACAAGGCGGCCATTGTTCACACAACCCAAAACAATGGGGAGACAACATTTTCTGGGGGTTCCTTTTGTTACAGGCTGCTGAGTTAGAAATATTGTAGGCAGTGAGACAGGGTTAGTCCTCGAAGGAGCCAGTGCAGAAGCCCAGATATCTTGCAACTGTGGGGGAGACAAACACCTCCTGCTGTGGGCCAGGTCTCAAGACAGAAGAATAAACAAATACACCCATATCCTAAGGATTGATATTCTAAATAGTTCTCTATTACTCTGAGGAAGTCAGGAGTCACCATTCCAACCCCCTACGGTAAGAGTCACTGCTCCATAAGAATGCCTGCTTACTACACGACTCACTTCCCCATTTGTCCCTGATTTAATTAATTTTACCTGAGCCATTAATCTTACTGGTTAACCATAGTTTTGTCCCACCTCATGCCCACCATATAAGTTCCCAGGTTTTCCTCACCTTGGATCCATCTCTGTGGTTTTACTCTACAAAAGTCCCTAGAAAAGACAGAGTCCCTGGTAACCCACTCGGGACCCTTTCTGTCCCTCAGACAGAAACTTTCTTTCTCTTGATAAATATATTCTGCTCTTAACCTTCGTTGTTCCTAAAATTCATTCTTCAATTTTAGAGAACACAAACTTGTACCGGACATATAGTAGGTTGGGACTTTCATTCCCCTCTATCAACTTTTCTGGGCATTTTGTATCCTAGTGTTGATCCAGAATCATAAAGACTTTTGAAAAGACTTCACTGGTAGGTAAAACTCTCAAAAAGATTGATTTACAAGATGCCAGTTAGGGCCAACTACACTCCCCAAACACCTGAGTTTGTAGAGAAGTGAATTTTAGGAACCTAGGAACAAAGCCCATACTTGATAAGCTTAGGAAAGATAGCTGAAGCAAGGAATTTCTTGGCTTCACACATAAAATAATTGCACAAGGAGGTGTGTGAGCAAGCAGTGTGGGGGAAGGGTACTCGTTCCTGTGTTAAAAGAACAAGAAAACAACCATATTATGCGTTTGAAATTTTTTTGCTGTGAGGCAGATGGGCTGTTGGTCGACACTAAATAAATCCTTGAATAAATGAATCTCTCTAGCTTGGGGGAGGGGTGGCGGTGGAGGGAGTTGGGGGATGGCGGGAAGTGGCTTGTGCATATGAAACAGATAACTTTTTTTTTTTTAAAGGAAAAGGGGATTAAAAGCGAGAACCTCAGGACATTTAATAACTGTGGCATTTTATTCCTGCTTCATGTGGATTATTGGGGGATTAGCTGCTGAAAACAAGAGCCCAGTCTAATGTTACTGCTTGATTCACCCCTTTTTTTTCTCATTTAAAATCTGTTTCTACTATGATTTCCATTTGGTTATTGACAGACAAACCCGGGAAACAAATAAAATTTCCCTGATAAATGGAAGGCTCTACACAATTGACCTTCACTGAGGAATAGGAATGGATTTTACTTTCAAATTCAGTCTTTCTAAAATTAAAAAGTCCAATTAGAAACAATAAGCAATAGAGCCAAGAAAGCTTGTGCAGCTAACTGTGGTGGCTTAGAGCGTGAAAGTGCTGGAGCTCTGTAGATCCAGCTAATGACCAAATGCCGACTGGGACCCAGGCGTCTACAGCACACGGCCAGCTTTTCATCCCACTGTGATCTCTGCAGTCTTGAGGTCACACAAGGCAAATGCTTAGGTTTTGTCTCTCAAACACTACCTGTATCTCAAAAACCAAGTTTTTCCTTGGACTTTGTGGAGCCAGAAGGAAAGGAACTCCAGACTAAAGTCTAGCGTGGGAAAGATTTAGTCACAAAACTTTCACTTTGAGGATTCTAGACAAAGGATATATTGATAGATGAGATACTCTGAGATCATAGAAGATCAGAGCAGAACCAGGAATTATGGAAAAAGCCATGAGTTTCGGAGCCAGCTTCAAACTATAGAGTCTCGGTTTGGTCCTGTCATTGACTTCTTGAGCTGGGACATGGTTTCTAAGTTCTCTAAATCTCAGTGTCTTTATCTGAATAGCAACATCTCTATCACAAGGCTGTTGCAAGCTTTATAATGTAGTACAAGGAAATCTTTCCCTTTATTGAAATGCCATATATAATATATATAGTAAATATTATAGTGCTTCTATATATAAATATTACTTTTATTTTCCTACTCCCTCTGCCTTTTTCCCACCCCCTCTCAAACTTCTTAGTGCAATCTTAGATTTCTCAGTGCTGTGCCTACATGACTCAGGAATTTATTTCTGAATATCACAGGGGAATAATTTGATAAAACCTGCTAACATAAAGACATTTCCTCAACAAATACATCAGCAACATCTGCAAGCTTGAGGGCAGGTATTCCAGATGGTGACCATAATTTATACTTGATTCGAAGTGTTACACCATCAGAGAAACCGTCTCACCCTCCTGGTCCAGGTCCAACCAGAAACAAGAGGAAAGTAGGTCGCCAGAGAGAATATAGTCTAAGGGCGGAGAGCCAGTGAAGAAAGCAACAGATGAGGCAATACAGATAGTGGGAGAGTAAGGAATGTGCCAAAGCCTCAGAGGCGGAGGAGGAGAATTGGAGAGGGAAGAAAAATAGGCCAAAGGTGAGTCAACTGGAAGGATTACTGATTTTAAAAGCCACAGTGAAGTCAGAGGAATTGTAAGTGCATCTCTGAGGAATTTCTGTACCAGAGGTTTGGGAACAGAAATCTTATTAGGAGAGCCGGGCGTGGTGGCATATGCCTTTAATCCCAGCACTCCGGAGTCTGAGGTAGGAGGAGCGTTGTGAGTTTGAGGCCAGCTTGGGATACAATGCAAGAGCAAGGCCAAGCTACATGGTACGACCCTGCCTCAAAATACTAGGGCCGGGAGTTTGGCTCAGTGACTTAAGCGCCTGTCTGGCAGGTGTGAGGTTGTGAGCTCAATCCCCGGTGCCAAAAAAAACAAAAAAAGAAAAGAAAAGAAAAAAAGAAATCTTATTAGAAGGGTTCTTGGATGTTATGTTACATAGTACCAGGTTCATTCAGTCACATCTAACAAATATGGTGTTAGAAGGAATGATGGGGCAAGAGTAGCCCAGAGACTGTAATTCCTGCTTGCAGAGCAGTCACTGGAAAGGAAAAGCCAAGTACAGGACTGCTGAGGTGAAGACTTGGGAAAACGGGCTGGTCCAGCAGGGATAAGGCCTTGAGCACAGGGAGAAGTCTGACCTAAAAAGTAGTATGGTATAAAGCTTCCCCGGGGGATTCAGAAATGCCTCTCAATTTAGGAACCCTCCATAAGTGATGTCAAGTTTTGTATGACAGTTAGTCAGCACAACCATCTGCCAGCATTATCCTAGGGGATAATTCAATGACACCTGCTCACAGGTTAGAGGCTAGATTCTTGCCTGCATTCCTTCTCTTACTGGTATGTTAAGCCCAGGTTAACGCTCATCTTTTCTCTTGCGCAGAAACATTTACACAGCTTTATAGATTCTCAAAAACCTACAAAAATGTTTCATACTCGAAAAAAATTGACTACTGTTGCTTATAAAACGATATTCCAACTTATGGTGCTTTGGCATACTGACTACAGATACTTTCTGACTTAGGATGGAATTACACTCTAACAAACCTTTCGCAAACTGAAACTATCATGTCAAAAATTCATTTGATACACCTAATCTACTGAACATTATATAAATGTATTCAGAACACTTACATTACCCTACATTTGGACACCATGAGAAAGTATCATGCCACATATTGCTGGCCTAGCAACAGATCAAAATTTGAAGTATGGTTTCTACTGAATGTACATTGCTTCCTCATCATTTTAAAAAATATCATAACTCACACCATCACAACTTGGGGGCCATCTGTAATGTGAACCAAAAGACAGTGACAGGGGCTCAAAAGCAACGTCTCTTTGTGATCTCCTGTATTTCTCTCCTGGTCCCCCTTCTCCTCTCAGCAGGCCAGAGAAACTAGAAATCTTCCCCAACGTGGATCATAGAAACTAGAACTCTTCTCCCTTAAAGGCATCCATAAAATCCAAAACTATTATTCTGGCCTTCCTCTGCCCTTCTGTATAAAAGTTGGCCATAAAGAAATTCCCTAACCTACTGTGTCTAAGAGTAGATCATAAGACTCATTCTACAAGGGGATCTGCCCTATTCCAAGGAAGAAGGAAAGCTACACAGAGAGTCCATGAAGAATCTGAATAGACAGGCTTTGCTGGATTTGTAGTCAGTCATTGGTATTAGGTCAGACCCTTTTTGTCCAGTCACATTTCTACACCGCTATCCATTGTTCATCAAAGCTAAGCATAATGACCAAAAGTTTTCCCTGGGCCTTTGGATCTTCATTTCTGGAGTCTCACACAAAAGTTTGGTTAAAGCCAGGCGTGGTGGTGCACTGCTTTAATCCCAGCACTCAGAAGGTTGAGGTAGGTGGAGCATTGTGAGTTGGAGGCCGGCTTGGGCTACGTGAGCAAGGCAGGCCTGAACTACGTAGTGCGACCCTGTCTCAAAAAACTAGGGACAGGTATTTGGTTCAGTGGCTTAAGGACCTACTTGGTAGGCACGAGATTGTGCGTTTGATCCCCAGTGCCACACATGCACAAAAAGTTTGATTAAATAAACTTGTTATGCTTTTCTCTTATTAACTTGTCTTTTTTAAAGCAGTGTCAACCTTGAACCTTACAAAGGGGAGGCGAGGTTTTACACAGGAAAGGTAAAGCAGGGAAAGCAAATTTGCAAAATCAAAGTTAATGAATATTAGGGTATGAGGGTGTGGCTCAATGGTAGAGTTTACCTGGAAGGCATGAGGGCTTGGATTCGATCCCCAGCACTACCATAATATAAATTAAAAATGTATAAATGCCTATAAATAAATATATACATATATATATATATTTTTTTTTCGTGGCACCAGGGGATCAAACTCACAACCTCACACCTGCCAGACAGGCACTTAAGCCACTGACCCAAACTCCTGGCCCTAGGTTTTTGAGGCAGAGTCACACTATGTAGCTCAGGCCGGCCTTGCACTCGCATTGTAGCCCAAGCTGGCCTCACACTCACAACGCTCCTCCTACCTCAGCCTCCCGAGTGCTGGGATTAAAGGCATGTGCCACCATACCCGGCCCACACCTATAAAATTTAACTTTATGTTAACTACTTAAAATTAGCTCAACTTGTATGTTTTATGTATAAATTACAGTCAAAATGGTGTATGCTATGTGGTAAGGACTTCAAGGGCATGGTAGGGACTTTCATAGCCTCAAGCAGCCCTCAGCCAGGCATGGTGGCACATGCCTGTAATCCCAGGACTCAGGAGGTTAAGGCAGGATCACTGTGAATTTGAAGTCAGCCTGGGCTACATAGTGAGTTCAAGGCCAGTCTGAACTGCATAGCGAGACCCAGCTTTGAAATGCCCCTCCCAGTAGATGCTAAAGAACAGGATGATATTGAGTCAGTAGAACAGATCAAATGCTTAAACTCTTTTCCTCAGTTTCTTCATCTATATGGTAGAGAGACTAACATAGTCTCTCTCATAGTTTTTGAATCCCCACTTGACTTTGATGGGAACAGATATGATATTTATATGTAAAGCAACCATTCAAGGGCCCCAGTGCATAGTATGTTAGGACACTGTTATTAATGCTGTTAAGTCCAAAGATCATGACAAAAGACAATGGTAATGAAAACATATTTTCCACATAATACATTCAAGAGTTCTCAGTATGTTAAGCACATATAAATTTGGGTATTCTCTTTAAAATACAGTGAGTGGCATATCAAAGGCAAACTGTGACTCTCCATAAATAGACTTCTATCTTTACATTCTGGTTTGGCTTATAAGGATGTGGCATGGTGCTTTCAGATCACAAAGTGTACCAAGAAGTTTCACATCCATCATCTCTTTTGCTCCGTATAGCAGCCCTTTGAGGTAGACGGTGGACACTTAGCAACATAGTACAGAGCAATGGAGAAGAGTCAGTCTTGAGTTCCATGCTAACCCTATGACTTTGAAAAAATCTTTTAACCATTTTAATCCTTGCCTGCTCAACATGAACTGGAATTGAATCCCTGTTTTGTGAACTCCACACTCTCGTGGGAATCCAGTGCCCATATGGAAATATCTGATCTGTCCTTATTTTTGGAGATAAGGAGACTAAAATTGACAGACGTGACTAGCCATGTACAAAATCTCTCAGCCAAGCAGAAGGTGACCTGCCACAAATTCAGGTCAGTGTGTCTTCCTTCATACGGCAATGCTTCCTGAACTGCTGACCTGCCCTGCATAGTCTTCACTGTAGAAGAAGAGGAAAAGATACTCTGGTCACGTGGGCCCTGTGGTCAGGATTTTGCAGAGAAGATCTAAGCCAGTGCACCATGTCACCACAGGCCAAGCCGCCAGGTCTGTGGGAAGCATGACTTTCTGTGCCAGCCTTTGCACCAGCCCAAAGCCCTTCAAGGCTAAGTTTACTCTTCGCTATATCTCACTTCATTCTAGGGTTGCAGAGGAAGCTTTCAGGGTCTAAGACTTCTACTGATGTACTTGCAGCCAGTATGAGTTGTATAATTTACCTCTGCCTTACCCAAGGTAATAATAGTTACCATTTCTTGTGTGTTTCATGTGGGTACTTAACCCATCAATCAATCAATTCTTACTATAAACCTCTAAGGATGTAATGTTATTATTATTACCAGTTCCTGAAGTAAGTACATGTAGGCCCTTATGGGCTAGACTACATTTCCAAGATCATACAACAAAGTAGGCTGTCTCAGAGGTCTGGACTCTTAATCGCCCCAGCATTTCTTAAGGAATGGGCCATAGGTGATGTGTGTCAAAATCATCTAATATTAGCTGGGCCTGGTCCAGGCATAGACCTGTAGTCCTGGAACACTGAGAGGCTAAGGCAGGAAAATGACAAGTTCAAGGCCAGAGTGGGCAATTTAGAGACTAAGCTAGACCCTCTCTCAAAATAAAAAATACTACTACTAATAATAAATGAGGTTGAGCCATAACTCAGTGAGAAGATCCTGAGATCAATTCTCAGTATCACAAAAACAAAAACCAAACAAACACAAAATCATCGGAAGTCTATTCCCTCACCTGAACTCTGTCACCATCTGAATTAGACACGGGGAAAGGAGCAATAGTAGGAGCACAGAAATCTTCAGTTCAGCAAGGTTCACAGCTGATTTTCATGAGCATCCAAATTTGAGAACCAAAGCCATTCACACTGCATTTTCCCAGATGTGTTCTGTCAAAAGACAAGCAAGGAAAGGAACAGTTTGACCTTCAATACTGAATGCTTTGGCAACCTTGTAGACAACAAAAACCAAGTCCTTTCCCCCTTACATTTCACTGAATAACCTACACAGCTTCTCTTTCATAGGCCTGAGTGGGACAAGGTTGTTCTGTTGACTGGCAGGGATTTTAGCATGAATATTTAATGGGTAGGGCAGCCAGCACACTTGACTAATGTAATATTTCAAGCACTACTTTCATGCTGAATGGATTTGCCCTCCCTTAATGCATGTCTACATCCTGTCCCAGTCCTTCCAATAGCATTTCCCACACAGATAATGCCAGTTCAGGGAGCCTCTGTTTCCCAGCCCTCAGAATAAGACAGCACTTGCTTTTATCTTGAGATAAGGCCCTTAATGCTGATGAAATGTCACTGTGTATTGTCTTGATTTTTATCATTTCCTGTCCAGGTCTTCCAATGCCCTCTTGGTTACAACTTATTGACATAATCAGCTTTGCTGATACCATTCAGATGCATCGTTATTTTCCTCCTTTTTCTCTTTCTCCTCTCTGCCTTCGTATCTCTATCCCTATATCACTCCTTCTTTCAAACTCTGCTGTTTGGCACCTTGAAAAACTTTTAGATTGAGTATGGTACTGAAGTTTAAGCCAACTAGGACAAAGGGCTCTTTCATCAAGATGTATAGTCTTGCTTGTTGTGTTTCTGAAAATTTTTATGGAGCAATTTCATTTAACAAATGTTATATGAAACATTAATGGAAGACTAAATTCTTCCAACAGTCAGGAACAAGACAAGAATATTTACTTTTATCCTTCTATGAGGCATACAAATGCACCCTGATTGGAAAAGAATAGGTAAAACTATCTCTATTCGGAGATCGCACCATATTGTTAGTAGAAAATCTTAAAGAATTTGCAAGAAACTACTAGAAATAATAATGAGGATGCAGTCATAGGATAGTAGACCCATACACAAAAAACCTTAATTTTTCTATATATTAACAACAGCAATCCAAAAATAAAATTAAGAAAACAATTTCACTTCTAACAGCACCAAAGATATGTATAATAATAAGTTTAATAAAACAAATGGAGAATATATACTACTAACCACAAAACATAGATGAGATACATTAAATAAAATTTAAATAAATGATGTTTCATGTCAATGAACTAGAAGATTCAATATTATTAAAATAGCAATTTCCCTTCAAAAGACTTACAAATTCAACAAGATCCTATCAGAATCACAGCAATCTACCTCCTTTCAAAATAAATTGACAAATTAATCTTAACATTTATATGGAAAAACAAAGGGCCAAGAAAACTTTCAAAAAGGGAACAAATGTGGAAGACACATTAGTTGATATAAAAATTTCTTATAAATCTACAATGCTCAAGACACTATTCTATTGATACAAGAATAGACACATAGGGCTGAGGATTTAGCTCAATGGCTTAATCGCCTGCCTGGCAAGGGTGAGATCATGAGTTCGATCCCCAGTACAAAAAAAAAAAAAAAAAAAAAAAAAAAAAAAAAAAAAAAAAAAAAAAAAAAAAAAAGACATATATATGGAATAGAATTGAGAGTCCAGAAATAAACTTTACATTCATGATGAATTGGTTTTCAACAAAAATGTCAAAACAATTCAATAAGGAAATTATAACCTCCCCCACAAATGATAGTGAAACAATTGGATATTCTTATGCAGAAAAGTGAACTTGCAGTGTACGAAGGTAATTTCATAGACCCAAGTGTAGTAGTGTAGGCCTAAATGTAATAACTAAAATTATAAAACATCTAACAGAAAATAGTAATTTTGAATTAGGTCAAGAATTCTTGGCAGGGATATAGCTCAGTGGCACAGTGGTTGCCTAGAAAGCATGAGGTCCTGAGCTCAAATCCTTGTATCTCCCCCAAAAAAGAAAATTCGTAGATACAACATCAAAAGTAAACTCATTAAAAAAAAAATCTGAGACAGGCATGGTGGCACACACCTGTTATCCTAGCACTTGGGAGGCTAAGGCAAAAAGATTTCCCTGAGTTCAAGGCCAGCCTGGGCTACATGCTGAGTTCAAGGGCAGCCTGAACTACACTGTGAGACCCTGTCTCAAAAAAATTAAAACAAACAAAAAGCCCAAATAAATTGTACTTTATCAAATCAAAACTTTTTGGCACTTCAAAATACTTTTTGAAAAGTCCTATTAATCTGATAAGGCACTTGTAACTACTGTAATATAAAAGAATTCTTATATTGATAATAAAAATAATGAATTTGGAAAATGGGCAAAGTATTTGGATGGATGTTGTGGCAAATTAACTAATGGTCAACTTGTAATACCCAGCTGAACTGAAAGAGCATGGTGCTGGGTTTGGAAGACCCACCTGAGTACTATTGCCAACAGCATAAAAAGAGAACTGGAAGGGAAGATGGTGTGCTGCTGATTCTCCTGGAGAAGCTTGTCATGCTGGTTTTGCTGATAAGAGTTCAGCTGTTCTCATTGTTAGAGGAGCTCAGGACCTCACTGTCACTGGGGATGGCTGTGGTTCTTTTCAGGGGAGCTCTGGTCCTTACCTGGAGTGTCACTTCCTGGCTCCGGTGCAAATCCTTCATCCTGCTGGTGCAGACTTTGTAGCTTTCACCATTGACCTTTGATCCTGTCAGTTTAGATCCTTGAAACAGACTTGCATGAGACATTGTTGTGGGCTCTAGACCTCCAGTTGGACTCATGCAGGACATTGCCATGGGATCCAGGCCCTCAGCTGGATTCTTCAGATCTCTAGCATGTGGACAGATCTCCTGAACTCTTCTGCATTTGACTCTTTGCGTGTGGGGGAACCACTCAGGCTGCTTCAAAGCTCAAGATCATCTAGGGACACCTGAGGATATGACCTCACTTGTCTAGCACAGGCACACAGTGACATACAGTCATGTAATCATGACTTAGCACAGGTAAATACATATTGTTGGTTACAACAGTATGTAAGAAGACAAGTGTGAGATAATAATCTGTATAAGAATTATGCAATAAAGATGCAGGAGGTTCTCCACTTTGTTCCATGTTGACCCCTGTTGTTGCTGATGTCTTACACATGTGCTTTTTTTCTTTCTCTTTCTTTTTTTTTGGTACCAGGGATTGAACTCACAACCTTGCACCTGCCATGCAGGCACTTAGGCCACTGAGCTAAATCCCTGGCCCACACATGTGCTTTCTTTAACCTGGGGCCCTCACCCTCAAAAATCTCCCTTGGGACCCCTGAGTGGGCTGACAGGGTGAATATTATAAAATAATTCTATAATTATGTGTCCAATATTAAATACATTTCCTTGTAAACCCTGACTATAATAGACGTGTTCCCAAATATATACAGATGGTGAATACACACTTGAAAAATACCAACATAGCTGGGCGTGTTGGCGCACGCCTTTAATCCCAGCACTTGGGAGGCTGAGGTAGGAGGAGCGTTGTGAGTTCGAGGCCAGCTTGGGCTACAACGCGAGCGCAAGGCTGGCCTGAGCTACACAGTGCGACCCTGCCTCAAAAACCCAGGGCCGGGAGTTTGGCTCAGCGGCTTACGCACCTGTCAGGCAGGCGCGAGGTTGTGAGTTCAATTCCCGGTGCCTCAAAAAAAAAAGAATGAGGCCAGCCTGAGCTACATAGTGAGTTCAAGGCTAGCCTGAACTATAAGCAAGTCCCTGTCTCAAAAAAAAAAGATACTGTTACAGTCTGTGTCAGATGTCCCTGTAAAGCATCATGCAATTTTAGATGGGTCTTTTTCAGAGGTAGCCAAATCTAGAGTGGGTGATTGATTCGTAGTGCAGTGCTGGGATAAAGGGTGTGAGTGTTACACCCGCTCTAGGACAGATAGCCTGCATAAAATGTAAGGGATGGAAAGAGCTCTCTGTCTTTTTCTCTCTGTCTGTCTCTCTGTCTCTCTCTCTCTCTTCCTCTCGTTGCTTTTGTATCTTCCACCACCATGAAGTGTTCCCCTTTCAAGATGCCTCCCTGCCTTAGGGTTAGCCCATTATGCACTGAAACCTCTACAAACTGTGAGATAAATAAATTTTTCCTCTTTTAACTTTGGGTGTCGAGTATTTTGTCTCAGCAATGAGAAAAGTAACTAAGACAGATACTAATTCATATCTGCTAAAATGACCATAATAAAAATGAGATAATAGCATGTATTGGTGAGGAAGTGGAAAAATTGGAAAATTCTTATACTGCTGGTAGGAAAATAAAAGGTACAGCCACTTTGGGAAGCTATTTGGTGGTTCTTCAAAATGTCAAGTATAGTGCTATCATATGACCTGGCATGTATCTTTTATTAATCTTGAGTAG